>LOEQ01005781.1:63016-75964 GCA_001685075.1 Bramus lutescens | reverse complement strand
CCGGACCCACTCAAGGCTCCAGTGGGACATTTTCACTCTGCCAGCAAAGGACAGAAAAATAACCCCTGGTGCCGGGAGTCAGCCCCGGGGCGGTTCCGATGCCCCTCATGGGCCAACTTGCTGGGCTGTCCTTAGAGAGCCACGTTCTCAACAGAATAGCCTTTCTTTAAGTTCTTAGTACTTTATCCAGTAAGAGTAAAATGGGAATCGCGTCACTGTAACCTCGGGACATCTTTCTCGTGTAGATGACATTACTCTGTGGTTTCTGTTTTAATCCGGCAGTGAGAACCTAGGAGAAGTCGCTCCTTTGAGCTTCAGATTTTTGCTTTTCTTTTTCTCCGAGTCTCTTTAGGAGGCAGATTACTCACTTTTCCTAAGTACCAGGGTCGGAACCATGTCGATCCTGGCCTTATTGAGATAAGATTGTATATTTGTGGGTTTCTTCAGAGCGTTGACAGACTTCATGTGAGACTAGAAATAAGGTTTATTGAAGGCAATGCAGTTCATTCATGTGACTGTAGTTGATCCATCCTGTAAATACGAGAAGTAGAAATTTGAAGTGTCTTCAACTATTAAAATTTCATTATTAAATGTTACTTTTTTGGGGGGGAGGCGGTGTTTGGAAGCAGGATAGGGCCTCTCTGTAGCCTTGGTTGTCCTGGAACTTGCGGTGTAGATCAGGCCCTCAAACTCACAGAGATCCATCCGCCTGCCTCTGCCTCTACCTCCCAAGCGCTGCCATTAAAGGCGTGCAATGTTATCCTACTTTAAACTTGACTACTTGGATTAATCATTGTACTTTGAAGGCACGAACAGTTACAAAATACCCAGAGCATGTTTTGGAAAGAATTTGAAACCTTGGAGTTTTTCTTTCCCAAGTTTCTTCAAGTGGTTGTGATGGGCCTACCAAATCAGGGTTGGTGATTTTACCTGTTCACAAGTTGTGTATCTTTTTTTGTGTGTGAATGGATTTGAGTGGGGAGAGGTAGAAGCATTGAAATACTGACAACATACCATTTAATTGATTATAAATATACAAGTTCAGTAGCGTTTTAAGGTATATTCAGAGTTGCACAATTACTGCCCTCGGATTTAAAGTATGTTTTTGACCCCAAAAACCATCATATGGGTCAGCAATGTGGCCCAGTGATGTAGCGTTGGCTTTGTGTGGGGGAGGCTCTGAGTCGATCCTTAGTACCACCGAATCAAGAAACTAGCCGACCAGTTCTCATACCCATTAGCTGTCACTCATTTTTGTCCTCGTCCTTCTGGCCCTGAGTAACCAATCACTTCATCTCCTTTGTATCTCTAGGCATTTGTCAGTATTTCATGTAAGTACACGAGTACAAAATGTAGTCTTTGTGTTTGGCCTCCTTAACATAGCATACAGTGTTTGAATTTGTGCATGTCATGGCATGTGTCAGTACTGTATTGTTAATTGTTTTGCTGAGTAATGCTCCTTTGCATGGGACATTTCCTTATGTCTGCCAGTTAATAGGATCTTAAGCTTCCATCTCTTGGCTATTGTGAGTAATATGTGTCCGCAAACTTTCGTGTGCATTTGCTTTCATTTCTTTTTGGAGCGGTATTTTTAAAGAACTCAGTCTTTTGGCACACTGTCAAAAATATTTCACACAGTTGGAGGCCAGCCTGGTCTACAGAGTGAGTTCCAGGATAGGCACCAAAGCTACAGAGAGAAACCCTGCCTCAAAAAACAAAACAAAGAACAAAAAAAAAATTAATTCATCCATTTTGAGCGTATAATTCAGTAGTTCTTAATAAATGTATAGGATTGAGACTGCCACAGGCTTTCTTTGGAATATGGTTTTATGTCTACCCTGAAAATATTCTGTAGCCTGGTTGTGGTTGGTCTTCAATCCCCAAAGTCCCAGCCCTGCCTGGGGAGTCACCAGTTTGTCTCGCTCCCTCTGTTTACTTCCTCTGGCCATTCTGCATAGTGGAATCATGTTACTTTTTAGGTTTGACATCTTTCACTTAGCACACTTTTGAGACTTTTCTATATTGTAGCATGTATTAGGACTTTATTCCTTTTAATTGCTGATAAACAATATCTATTTTATGGCTATACCACATTTGTCAGTCGGCCAGTTGATAGGTATTTGAATTGTTTCCAGTTTCAGGCTGTTGAAAGTGATACACCTTGAATGTTTATTTACAAGTCTTTATGTGGATGTATGGTTTCTTTTTTATGAGTAAACACATGGGAGTAGAATTACTGTGTCTTGCTTAGCTTTCAGAGAAACCTCCAAATTACTTCTCAAAGTGGTAGTACCATGTTGCATGCTCAACAGTCATGTATTCAAGAAGCCAAGTTTTCTTCATGTCCTGTCAACAATTAATTAATATTTTATGTGCATTTGATGTTTTGCTTGGCTCCCCAGGAACTGGAGTTACAGACAGTTGTGAGCTGCTATATGAGTGGTTGGAATTGAACCAGGGTCCTCAGGAAGAACAGTCAGTGCTCTCAACAGCTGAGCCATCCCTTGTCAACACTTATTATTGTCTGTCCTTTTCAATTAAAATGGATATGATGTGGTCATGTTAGTAGATATGAAGTGGCTAGCTCACTGAAGTTTTGAGTTACTATTTCCTTACTATTCATAGTGTTATTATCTTTTCATATAGTCAGTAATCATTGTTCTCTCCTATCTTTCTCATGGTTTGTTAAACATGCTAAACAAGGCCAGGTGGTGGTGGTGCACGCCTTTAATCCCAGTACTTTAGAAGCAAAGACCGAAGCAGGCTGATCTCTGTGAGTTTGAGGTCAGCCTGGTCTCCCAGTTCCAGTTCCAGGATAGCCCAAGCTACACAGAGACGCTGTCTCGAAAAAAAACAACAAATAAAAAACATGCTAAACGACAAACCATGCCTAACTCAACCACCAAGTTATGTTTACAGCCATTCATATATCTCTTTTGATGCCGCAGCTAGTCAACTATGGTCCATTTTTGTTTTATTTATTTTTTTAAAAGTGTATTCATTTACTTTATGTGCGTTGGTATTTTTCCTTCATGCATGTCTGTGTAAGGGTGTCAGATCCCCTGGAACTGGAGCTACAGAGCTGTGAGCTGCCATGTGGGTGCTGGGAATTGAACCTTGGGAAGAGCAGCCAGGGCTCTTAACCACTAGACCATCTCCTCAGCCCCCTGTAACCCTGTCTGTCTTGGAACTCTCTATAGACCAGGATGGCCTTGAACTCACAGAGATCTGCCTGTTTCAGCCTCCTAAGTACTGGGATTAAAGATGTGTGCTACCACCACCTGGCCCATTTTAATTTTTTTTTTAGAAATAATTTTAGGGTTGGGCGATCTGCATCTGAAAAAAGGCCACTTGAATTTTGGTAGAGATTGTTTTGAATCTATATCAGTTTGGGGAGAATCCTATCTTACCACATTGAACATGAGAATTTCATTTACTGATCTAAAGTCTTCACTTAGGGTTTTATGTACTTCAGTGAGTAAACCTTATACTTTAAAAAAGAAGCTGGAAACTGGGCGGTGGTGAGGCATGCCTTCAATCCAAGCATTCAGGAGACAGGCAGGCAGATCTCTGAGTTCCAGGCCAGAACTCTACAGAGTTCCAGGAGAGCTGGGACTAGACAAGCCACCCTGTCTTGAAAAACTACAACAAACGAAAACAAAGGAAAAAAGATGTATTTATATTTATAGAGTGTTGTTTACTATGGTCAACATGTGGTCTAGCAGATCTCTAACATTTATTCATGTTGTACAACCGAAACTTTCATTTCCATTGATGGATAGATAGCTGACATCGCCCTTTAAGCTGCCAGTTCCTGGCGACCCCTGTTCTTGCTTCTCTGATTTTGGCTGCTTTAGATAACTTAGGTGAGTGTACTAGCGCTTCTGGGTCTGCCTTATTTCACTTAGCATAATGTTCTCAAGGTTCATCCTTGTTGCAAATAGCTTAAACTCCTTATTTTTAAAGGCTCGACAATATTCCATTATATGTCTATACTGTATGTATACTTCTTTTTCAGTTTACTTTCTGAGTATTTTATTCTTTTTTTTTAAAAGATTTATCTATTTATTATGTGTACGTTCTGCCTCCATGTATGGCCTCATTCCAGAAGAGAGCACCAAATCTCATAACAGATGGTTGTGAGCCACCATGTCATTGCTGGGAATTGAACTCAGGACCTCTGGAAGAGCAGCCAGTGAGCCATCTCTCCAGCCCGAGTATTTTATTCTTTTTGATGATACTGTGAATAGAATTGTCTTCATTTTTTCTTTATATTTGCTTGATTATTGTGTGTACATGTGCCATGATGTGCTGTATGTGTGGAGGCCAGAATACAACTTTTGGGAGTAAGTTCTCTACTTCCCCCATGTGGGTGCTAGGAATGGAATTTAGGGAGTCAGGTTTGGCAGCAAGTGCCTTTACCCCTAAGCTGTCTCCTGGGTTCGTGGATGTAGTTGTCTTTTAAGATGCTGTGCCAGTTTTGTTGCTGGTATATAGGAGCTGCATTTAGTTTTTGCAAATTGGTCTTATATGCTTATGTCTCCCTGAAGTAATTATTCTTCCAGTATTTTGGGTGAACTCTGTAGTATTTTTTACATACAGAACCATATAACCTGTGAAGGTATCTTTGCATTGTTCTAATCAGAATACATTCCAGTTTTCCTCTTTTCTTTCCTTCCTTTCAGTAGAACCACAAGGCTGATCAGCAGTGAGCGAGAGCCTGCATGGCATCTGCCAGGTTGGTAGGAGGAGAAAGTTTGCTGAGTCTCTTTATCTAGGTGCAGAGCTGGCTGTAGCTGTGTTTGTAGATGGTGCTCCTCTACTGTGGTGTTGTTAAACATGCATGGGTATTGGACCAGTCACGGATCTTTCCATGTCTCTTGGCATCATCAGCTGTGACACTTTACCTGGGACTGCCCTTGGTTAGCACTGAAAGTCTCGAATTTTTGGGAAGTCCTTCAGTCCTATACAAATCAGTATGCTTGGTAACTATAAGATAATATGGTTTGTCCTTTATTCCAATAATATTTTATTATTTTGTCATTTGACATTTCAAGTCTGAAGCAGGGTCTCAGGATAAATTCCCTTGGTCAATGCAAACAATTATATGTTGATGGATTTTGATTTAATGGTATTTGACTTATTTTTATGTCTGTTTATAAGGGATATTGGTCTATATTTCTTTTCTTGCTAGATGTATTTTTCTAATATTTTTTTCGTTATATGTATTTTGATTTACTCTTTATTTTAGCCAGAAGGAGAAGTGCTGTCCCCTCTGGTTGAGTTCTAGAGTTGCACTGACATTGAGGTTGGGTTGAGTATTTCTGCCTCTCGTTTTCTCTGAGGCTTTGTGAAGGGTTGGTATTATTCTCTGAATACATTTGATAGAATTTACCAGTGAAGGCATCAGGCCTGGCCTTTTTTTCTTTGGGAATTAATTAATTTGAGGATTGGTCTCACTCTGTTGCAGTTCATCATGGAGGAAGCTAAGGCAGGAGCTTGAAGCAGAAATAAAGGATTGCAGCTCACAGGCTTGTTCTCTGGCTGGCTATTAACTCGTTGTTGTTATTATTATTACTACTAATTCTGTCTGTGTCGTGGTCTGCGTCCCCCCAGCCCCCTACATGTGTGAGTCCTCTGGAGCTGGTGTTACAGGCCATTTGACATAGGTGCTGGGATTAAACTCTGGTCCTCCCCAAGACCCACCCCCCACCCCTGGGTTTCTCTGTATATCTCTGGCTGTCTTAGAACTCTGTAGGCCAGGCTAGACTTGAATTTATGGAAATCTGCCTGCATCTGCCTCCTGAGTGCTGGAATTGAAGGCCAGCAGCCACCAATAGCTTTTTTATGTTGTCTCTAGATAACTTTTTTTTATGTTGTCTAGAACTACCTGCATGAGAACTCAGTCGTTCCACCCTTAGTGGGCGGATTCTCATACCGATCAGCAATCAAGTAATATATAAATTTGTGTGTGTAGGTGCACCTCTTGTGGTCAGAGGCCAGCCTCTTTTATACCTGCCAGACTTCCCAGTGTGCTGTTGGAACTCCTCTTTCCTATGGTATTTGTTTTCTTTCCCTTAAAGATAGATTCTCCCGGCAGACCTATTGCTCACCATGTGGCTCATGCTATCTTTGAATTCAGCACAATGCTCTGGCCTCAACGTGCTGAGTGCTGGCGCTTCCAGTATTTGCTACCATATGCAGTAGTATAGTTTTTACTTTATTATAATCTATTTTAGACCAAGAGCAACTTCATTCTGACTTAGAAACTTGGCTCCAGTCTAGCTGCAATCCTCCCGTCCTGTCTGTTAGCAGTAGTTAGTGTACAAAAGCACAGCCTTCTGTGTTTATTTTTCCTTTGTTGTCTTGAGATGGGACCTTGCTGCTGAGCCCATGGTTGTCTGGAACTGTGGCACGTGACCCTTAAGTCAGCCTCCTGTACAGCTGTGTCTGCAGTCAGGCCCACTGCTCCCTGTTCCTCTCTTCAGGACTTCTGCTTTCTTTCTCAGCCGTGTGTATTTTAAAAGAGTATTTTATGTTTACTGCATGTCTATATCTAATCCTTTGTATGCATGGATTTGAGTTGTTCAGCTTGAATAATTTTTTCTTTCTTTCTCCTTTTTGTTTTTTGAGACAGTATTTTTCTGTGTAAAAACTCTGACTGTCCTAGAACTCACTTTGTAGACCAGGATGACCTCAAAGTCATGGAGATCCACCTGCCTCTGTCTCCTGAATTCTAGGATTAAAGTCATGCACCCCACACCTGGCATAAACTTTTAAATTTATCTATCTATCTAATTTATTTATTTATTGCTTTTTGAGACAGGGTTTCTCTTTGTAGCTTTGGAATTTGTTCTGGAACTTTCTCTGTAGCGCCCAGGCTGGCCTTGAACTCACAGAGATCTGTCTGCCTCTGCCTCCCAAGTGCTGGGATTAAAGGCATGTGCCACCACTGCCTGACTCATGGATAATTTAAACAGTTTTCAACTTTTATATAATTACTAAGGGTTATTGACAGATATGAGCAGCATGTATATTAGAAACATTAACTAAAGTTTTAGTTACATTTATTTTGAATGGGTGTGCTTTGATGTGGAGGCTAGAAGACAACTTGCAGGAATTGCTTCTCTCGTTCTACCATGTGGTTCCTGGGGACAGAACTCAGGAAGTTGGATTTGGCAGCAAGCACTTCCACCCAAGACATGTCATTGGCCGTAAGAGTCAGTATAGATTTAAAAGATCTATCAGGGACCTAGTGAGATGGCTCAGCTGTTATGAACATTTATGGATCTTGCAATGGACCCAGGTTTATTGCACATGGTGGCTCACAATCATTCTTAACTCTAGTTCCGAGGATCTGATGCCCTCTTCTGACCTCTGTGGGCGCCAGGCACTCATGCATGTGGTGCACAAGCGTACATTCAGGCAGAATACTCATAAAAAAATCTAAAAAAGAAGACAGGTCATGTTGCAATCTAATCATTCTGTAAACTGGAAATAAAGTATAGATGGCTGCTTGTTGGTTCCTGCTTCCTGCTGTGGATCAGTCTCCTGTAAAGCAGACACAACAAACCAAAGACTGAAGAGCCTGAAGAGTACAGTGTGGGTGGGAATAGTTCTAAAGTATCAAAGTCTTCACAGCTTCCCACATGGTAGGGGGCTGGCACGGGTGGGCACCCACCACCTCTTTCTTGCCATCTTATGTATCTGCTTGGGCACACATACACATAATTTAAACAAGCATTGAATAAAATAGCATTTTAGGTTTTTTGGAAGATAGTGTCACTAGTAGACAAAGTAACTGATTTTACTATTCTCATGGGTTTTAAATTTTGGAAGGGGAGATATATGTTAAACACTCAAACAAGGTGACTTTAGCGTATGATAAAGACATCGAGCACACATAACAGGGTACTGTGGTTTTAAACAGGGAATGGTAAGAGGGCTGTGTGCAGATGAGATGCACAAGGGGCGTGGGCTTAGGAGAAGGTGGAAAGTGAAGGAAGTGCCTTCCTGTTGACAGTGTGGAAGAGACTGCTAGGCTGGGGAGCAAGAGCTGGAGGACTGAGTGCTGCCTATGGTGTGAGTACCTGTGTGCCTGGATCAGCCAGCCCAGGTAGGAGAGGTCAGAGGTCAGCTGGCCAGAGAAGGAAGACCTTTGAAGTGCACCCTAAGGAACATTTGTTTGTTTCTTTTTTCCAAGTGCAGAGAAAGCCCCTGGAAAAGTAGTGTAGCACCCCTTTCCAGGCTAGGGAATTAGTTCACAGCAAGATTTTATTTTTCTTTTTCCTTTCAACAGAGGGCGGGTAAATGTTATATATAGGATTTTATGTAAATGGTGTTTGGTCTTATAATAAGGAATAACAGGAAAAATAAGTTTTCCCCTGGAAATTTCTTCCTTAAAGTTTGTCTAAAAATCAAATACCATTGTGTATAAAGCTGTCACTTTGCTGGGTGATGGTGGCTTTAATCCAGCACTTGGGAAGCAGAGACAGGTTGAGTTCCAGGCCAGCGAGGTCTACAGAGTGAGTTCTCGGACAGCCAGGCCTTCAAAGAAATCCTGTCTTAAAAAGCAAAACAAGCAAGCAAATAAAAAACGGTAATTTTAGTACCTTTACTTGAACAGGAGTATTCTCCATGTACTTTTCCTGACCCTCAGCTGCTCTGCTCAGCGTTTGAGCATACATGAAAGGTTAGGAGGTCGAAGCCAGGCAGAAGTTTCATCTTGAGTTCTGATGGTTCATGCTGGCAGCCATGTCTTGTTGATTTGTCCTCTTGTCTCTGTGCTCATTGTTAAAGTAACCGACAGGATCGTAGTGGTTAGTAATAGAGACACGTCCCTAATTTTTCTACATATTTGCTTACGGCACCAGGACTTTTGGCCCTCATTTTTTTGTATTATTGTTCTCTTTTGTATGAAATTGATTTTTTTAGTAGAATCTTTAAATTTCTCATTTCCTGTTACATGTCCTGAAACTATTTCCTTTGTGTTTGCCATTGGAGTTATATTTACTAACCTGCAGGAGTGCTATTTGAACACTAATTTGAGTTTTGGCAGTGTGATTTTTAGTAACATAAAAACGCCACTTCTCTAGGTCTGGAGAGATGGCTCAGCTGTTAAGTGCACTGACTATTCTTCCAAAGGACCTGGGTTCAATTCCTGGCACTCCCATGTCTGTAACTCTTAGATTTGACACCGTCACACAGACATTCATGCAGGCAAACCACCAATGCTCATAAAACAGAACCCTCTGCTTCTGGGCTGGTGATATAATATAGCTAGCTCAGTGATCCACTTGCTTTTTGCACAGAACCCTGTGTTCAGTCTCCAACACCAGGAAAACAAAAACTCCTTTATGGTCCTCCATCTCTTTCAGTTTGATGTCTGTGAGCCCCCAAACAAACAAAATTTTTTTCTCATTGAGTTAAATAAAAAATAAAATCTGTAGTTAAATGAAATTTATATTATTTTGGCTTTTAGACGAAAATGTTTTGAACAAGCTTGTTAGTCTCTTAAAGCACACAGAAACGAAAGTGAGAGGAAGCGTTCACAGCAGCCCTCAGTCTGCACAGCGCTGCCCTCTGTGTCCTGCTCTGACTCCTTCCACTTTATCTCTGAAGTGTGGCTCTGCTTACCAGTAGTGAACTCTGCGTCTTGTCTGACGCTGTTGTCATGCCTCTGCTTTTGAAGGACAGTTCTGCAGAATATAGGGGTCTTTGTTGACAGCATTTTTTTTCTCTTGGTTCTTTGAATACATTTGTCAGATTTCTGATCACAAAATCTGACGACATAGTTCTTGGTGATCTTTTGAGGAATCCTCACATGAGACAAATCATTTCTTTCATGTTTCCAAATTTCTTTGTCTTTAATATTTAAATAAGGTTTATCATTTATTTATGTATTAAAAAACATTTTTTAAAATATTTATTTATTTATCTATTATGTATACAACACTTTGTGCATATTCCTGCAGGCCAGAAGAGGGCACCAGACCCCATCATAGATGGTTGTGAGCTACCATGTGGTTGCCGGGAACTGAACCCAGGACGCCCGAAGAACAGGCAATGCTCTCAACCGCTGAGCCATCTCTCCAGCCCTATTTATGTATTTTTTGAGACAGGGCTTCACTGTGTAGTTCTGACTGTCTTGGAACACACTTTTTTTGTGTGTTAGGGTTAGTCTCACATTTGTTTATTTAATTATTTTGAATTTATGTATTTTTTTGTTTATTTTTTTGCATACCAATCCCAGTTTCCCCTCCCTCCTTTCCTCCTGCTCCCCACCCTTCCCCCCACCCACTTAGAGAGGTTAAGTCTTCCCCTGGGAAGCATGCATTAGAGTTAGATCCTGCTGGTGGCCGTACAATACTGCCCAAGCCACACCACTGTCACCTGTATTCAGGGGGTCTAGTTCGGTCCTGTGCAGGTTCCACAGCTGTCAGTTGGAGTTCGTGAGCTCCCACTATTTCGGGTCAGCTGATTCTGTAGGTTTCTCCATCATGGGCTTGACCCCTTTGTTCATATTATCGCTCCTCTCTTCCACTGGAGGTTGCTCAATGGTTAGTTGTGGATCTCTGCATCTGTTTCCATCTACTACTGGGAGAAGATTCTAGCTTCTCTGGGGTTGCTTTATGTTTGGTATCCATTTATGAGTTAGTACATACCTGTTTGTCTTTCTGGGTCTGGGCTACCTCAGATGGGTTTTTTTTTTTTCTAGTTCCATTCATTTGCCTGCAAATTTCAAGATGTTATTTCTTTATTTATTTATCTGTGTTTTTTTTTTTTTTGCCTCTGAGTAATACTCCATTGTGTAAATGTACCACACTTTCTTTATCCATTCTTTGATTGAGGGGCAGCTACATTGTTTCCAGGTTCTGGCTATGACAAACAATGTTGCTATGAATATAGATGAGCAGATGTTCTTGTGTGATTGTGCCTGTTTTGGGTATGTGCCCCAAAGTGGTATTGCTGGGTCTTTATGTAGACTGAGTCCTAATTTTCTGAGAAACCACCATATTTATTTCCACCACGGCTGTACAAGTTTGCACTCCACCAGCAGTGGAGGAGTGTTCCCCTTACTCCACATTTTCTCCAGCATTGATCTTAACCATTCTGACTACTGGTGTAAGATGGTATCTTAGAGTTGTTTTGATTTGCATTTCCCAGAGGAGTAAGGATGTTGAGCATTTCCTCAAGTGTCTTTTGGCCATTTGAGATTCTTCTGTTGAGAATTCTCTGTTTAGATGTGTGCCCCATTTTTAAATTGGATTATTTGGTASTTTGATGTCTAGTTTCTTGAGTTCTTTGCATATTTTGGAGATCAGCCCTCTGTCAGATGCAGGGTTGTTGAAGATCTTTTCCCATTCTGTAGGCTGTCGTTTTGTCCTGTTGACCGTGTCCTTTGCTTTACAGAAGCTTCTCAGTTTCAGGAGGTCCCATTTATTAGTTGTTGCGCTCAGTGTCTGTGCTCTTCTATGAGATTCAGTGTGGCTGGCTTAATGTTGAGGTCTTTGATCCGTTTGGACTTGAGTTTTGTACATGGCGATAGATATGGATCTATTTGCATTCTTCTACATGTCAACATCAACATTTGTTGAAGATGCTTTCTTTTTCCATTTTATATTTTTAGCTTCTTTTTAAAAAAAATCAGTTGTTCATAGGTATGTGGTTTAATATCAGGATCTTCGATTCGATTCCATTAGACCACCTTTCTGTTTTTATGCCCATACCAACCTGTTTTCATTACTATAGCTTTATAATATGGCTTGAACTTGTGGATGGTGATGCCTCCAGATGTTCCTTTATTGTACAGGGTTGTTTTTGCTATCCTGGGTATTTGTTTCTCCATGTGAAATTTCGTATTGTTCTTTCGAGATTTGTGAAGATGGTGTTGGATTCCAGGAACTGTAGTTACACATTTCTGTGAGTTGCCATGTAGGTGCTGGAAACTGAACCTTGGACCTGTAGTTCTCAACCACTGAGCCATCTTTCCAGTTCTGTCTATAGTTTTTAAAAGTATGGTTATATTGTGTGTTATTGTGTGGTTCTCTTTGAGTTCAGTTTACTTGGAGTTTAATAACTGTATTGGAAATTGTTTTTCTCTGTTTTTGAAAAAGGGTCTGAGCTATGTACACCTAGATACTGGAATAAAAGGCGTGGACCACTGCTGGGTGGTGGTAGCTCACACCTTTAACTCCAGCACTCCGGAGACAGAGGCAGGAAGATCTCTGAGTTCTAGGCCAGCCTGGTCTAATGAGCAAGTTCCAGGACAACCAAGGCTACACAGAGAACCCCTTTTCCAAAATAAAAACCACCACCAACAAAAAAGACAAGCTATCATACCCATCCTTTAAAATAAATGTCCACCCATCCATCCATCCATCCATCCATCCATCCATCCATCCATCCATCCANACCAACAAAAAAGACAAGCTATCATACCCATCCTTTAAAATAAATGTCCACCCATCCATCCATCCATCCATCCATCCATCCATCCATCCATCCATCCATCCATCCATCCATGTATGTTTGGGTCTGAACTATGTATTCCTGGCTGACCTCAAACTCACAGAGATCTGCCTGCCTCTGACTCCTGGACCTTAGGATTAAAGGTCTACTCAGCCTTAGTTTTTTTTTAAATTCATTGATTTTATTTATTTATTTTCTTTTATGTGCATTGGTGTTTTGCCTGCATGTATGTCTGTATGAGTGTGTCAGAGCTTGGAGTTACAGACAGTTGTTAGCTGCCATGTGGGTGCTGATAATTGAACCAGGGTCCTCTGGAAAGAGCTGTCAGTGCTCTTAACCGCTGAACCATCTCTCTCTAGCTCTTTAGTTTTGTTTTTTAAACTTTATATTTCTTACTCCTGAAGGGGAGTATCTTAAGGTTTCTTTTTAAAAGATCTATCTATCTATCTATCTATCTATCTATCTATCTATCTATCT
>LOEQ01005781.1:44526-58799 GCA_001685075.1 Bramus lutescens | reverse complement strand
CTGGACAGTCATCCAAAGTTCTTTTGTACCATTGGGGCATCCATCTTCAGCCTATTAAAAACCCCCATAAGAGTCATGTCTTACATAGCAGAGCTAAATTAGCTCTAGAATTAGGAATAGTTGAAGTTTAGCATGGAAAGGTTTAAAGTAGGCCTCAAATATTGATTTAGGGCCTAGGAGTGCAGTTGTCCAGCCAGTTCAAGACCTCGCTAGGTCCCTGATATTGCTCACTTCCCTGAAAAAGTATATCTATACCATAATACTTTCTTTTAATACTTTATTTTATTTTGAGACAGGGTCGCACTATATAGTGCTGGCTGTTCTAGAGCGCACTTTGTGTAGGCCAGGTTGGCCTTGAACTCAGAGATCCACTTGCCACTGCTTCCTGAGTGCTGGAATTAAATGTGTGTATTATTATATCCAGCATGTAAAATCGTTTTAAAAATTACTCAGCAGAAATAAAAATTATTGTGCAGTTTATAATGTGAAATAAATGCATGACAGCAGAATAAAGGATGTGGGTAGAGAATTAGAATAATACTGTTATGAGATTCTTATATTAAATATAAAACTATATGATATGAATTGACAAATTAAAAAGCATGGTATAAAATGTAAAGCAATCATTAAGAAATTAATTGAAACATATCTGATAAAGCCAATAAAATTGGAACTTAAAATACTCAGGAGAGCTATCAAAGAACAATATAATAAACCTAATTTTATTGATACTAAATGTGCCTCACACACTCAAATAATAGGTAAATAAATATATGTAAAACAATAAAAATGAAAACTTAAGGGTCTGATATATGACTGTAATTACATCTCTTGGGAAGGTGAAGCAAGAGAATCATTAGTTCAGGGCTAGTGTGGGTCATGTACTATGACTGATTCTCAACAAAACCTAAAACTTAAAGGTTCAAGAGATGGTGGTGCTCACCTTTAATCCAGGACTCATGAGACAGATGCAGGCAGATCTCTGATTTTGAGGCCAACCTGGTCTACAGAGTGAATTCCAGGGCAGCCAAGGCTACACAGATGAATCCTGTCTAGAAAAGCCTAAAGAAAAAAAAAAGTGAAAAGAAAAACCAGTGATTGGAATAGAAGAATATAACACATACAGTTCTTCCTTTTTTCTTATTTATTATTTTTTTTGTGACAGAGTTTCTCTGTGTGTAGTCCGGACTGCCCTGGAACTAGCTCTGTAGACCAGGCTGGCCTCGAACTCACAGAGATCCGCCTGCCTCTGCCTCCCCAGTGCTGGGATTGAATGTGTGTGGCACTTTTAGTAATATGGAAACATTTCAGCAGACTCCATCGCTTCCGCTGAAGCGGAACACATCTGATGGGGGAACGCGAATAAAGTAATCCCAGCTAGCTCCTAAAATATACTAAGGTTTCTCTATTAAAAAGGAACACACAGATCACCATGAGGAAACAACAGGAACAGGGAGCAAGAGAGCTACAGGGTGGTCCTGCTGGCCTTTGGTACCAAAGCCACGCCCTACCCGGTCCAGCCTCTCAAAGGCCATTGATGAAGGAGGTTCCCCATCATCCACCTCTGGATCTTGCCACACTGAGGACCAAGCTTCCATTATTTGAGCCTTTGGAGGAGGATGTGCTTAAACCTTATTGAAGCCATGGCATCTTTAGAAAATATGAAACAGTAAGATGACAGTGTCCTATTAAAATAGAAAGGGAGCCGGGCAGATGGCTCCGTAGCTAAGAGGGCTCTGTGGGAGGTGGAGACAGGAGGCTCACCTGGGATGTGTTGGCTTGCAGAGAAAGCTGAAGAAACATGAACACCAGGTTCAGGGAAAGACCCTGGCGTGTGTGTGTGTGTGTGTGTGAGAGAGAGAGACACCTGTGCAGGTGCTAGTGGAGGTTGGATCCTGGAGCTGGATTACAGGTGGTTATAAACTTCTGATGTGGGTGCTGGGAACTGAACTTGGGTCCCTGAAAGAACATCATCCCTCCTAACTGCTGATTTCATCTCTCCAACTCCCTTTGACTACATTTCTTAACACAACTGCCAAGAGGGCCGTAAAAGATAAGTGTGTGTGTCTGTGAGTATCTTTGTGTGCATGTGTGGGTCTCTGTGTGAGGTAAAATTACATGGTTCGGTGCAGTAGACATTTTCAAGTTTGTTGAGCTCTGTTGGAGCCTGTGCCAACAGAAATCAACGGGGAGTACTTGGGAGGGGGCGCTGAGGCTGAAGAAATGTCGGAGACATTGAGACAGAAAACACAGGATAGATTTGGGGACTGCCAGAGACTGCTGCAGCACCAGCGACCTCCATAGCCTCCCCAGACTGGATTCCCATTGTGTCCTACCCCATCCCTCCACTTCCCCACACAGGAAACTGGGACCAGCTCTTGACTGGGGGTGGCGCGGTGGGCTGTGGGGAGCCTGTGAAACGCGGAGGTGATGCTACCCCCAACTCTGTGCCAAATGCTGTGCACAATTCTCTAACCCGACCGAATTCCTTACCAGAACGAATGTTGTACTGACCCACTTGTAATGATGATAATGGGGAACCAGGAGAACCCCAGCAACTCTTCAGTGTCCTCTGCATCCCGACCAGAGGGCCACAGTAGGCCCCAGGTCATGGACACAGAAGTCAGTTATTCCCCAGATTCTGGGTCTTCTGGGCCTCCTAATCCTACCTGGGGGTCAAAGAGGAGAGGAATCTTCAGGGCATTTCCTGGTTGCTGCCACAGGGACAGCAACTGGGGGAGGTGAGGGTCTGATCTTGGCCAGTCCCACACTGGGAGCAACCCTATTACCTCAGAACCTACTCCTGTCCTCTACTCTCCCCTGCCCTGCTGGGCAGCACAGATCAGCTGATTACCTCACCTCATCTGGCATTCCCAGGCACCACAGGACTCCTGGCAGCTTCCCACAGCAAGGGGTTTTGAAGCTGCTGCCTCCCCAGTGCTCCTGAAGCCAAAGAATGGAAGTGGAGAGCTAGGCTATGGGGAAGTATAGAACAGGAGAGTACTAGTTGAGATTTGAAATCTCAAATTTATAATCCAGACATGATGGAAAATATCTGTAATCCCAGCACTTGAGGTACTGAGGCAGTGGATTGCTGCAAATTTGAGGTTGTATGTGAGGGGCCAACTAAAGAAGTTGCTGACATGATTGTTCCATCAGGGAGAAGAGAAGAAAGAACATCAGAGCAGACAGAAAAGGAGGCAGACTGGACATGGCCAGGGCTAGGGAGGTAGGAGAGTGGGAGACAGAATAGCTGGGGAGAACAGTGGAGATAGCAGGAGACAGAGAATAATAGCAAGAGAGCAGAAGATAGCAAGAGGGGAGGGAGAGCGATTGCAAAAGATGTGGCGAGCTTAGGACTAGTGGAGGATAGCAGATTAAAAAGAGGGGAGTAGCTTCAGGGAGGGAAGGGCCAGGAGACCATTGTGGATTTGAATTGCATAACAGTATTTGTGAGTAGGGATGGCGGGTGCCTGGAGGCTGGCATGGGCTTTGATATGCAACCACAAGTAGCGATATGTTCCTTCTGCCAGAAGTAGGGGAAATGACTCCTTTTGGCAGATAGGAGCCAATTTCACAAATTTTTGAGAAATGCTGGTTTTTATCTAACCACCAGAAATCCTCCTGTAGTTCATCTTTTTTACATTTTTAAATTGATTTTATTGATCTATACATTTTTCTCTGCTCCCCTTCCTTACTCTCCCTTCCTCTTCAACCCTCTCCCGTGGCCCCCATGCCCCCAATTTACTCAGGAAATCTTACCTTTTTCTACTTCCCATGTAGATTAGATCCATGTATGTCTCTCTTAGGGTCCTCATTATTGTATAGATTCTCTAGGGTTGTGAATTGTAAGCTAGTTCTCGCTGCTTTATGTCTAAAAGCCACTTCTGATGAGTACATATGGTATCTGTCTTTCTGGGTATGGGTTACCTCTCTCAATATGATGTTTTCTAGATCTAGCCATTTGCCTGCAAATTTCAAGATGACATTATTATAGGAAATCTCAATACTGTGGTCCATTTGAGCTCATTTCTAGACAGATGGACATCATCCTGAGACCTAACAGATCATCCTGGGCCACATCATTCTTAGTTCAAGGCCAGCCTGTGGCACATAAATAAACTCTATCTCAAAAAGAGGACAACAGAAAATTGGCAGGAGATTTCATAATAGCTGGGTTACTGTATTTACTGTGGATTGTACCATCTAGGTATTATGTTTCCATAGAGTCTCATTCTACAGACACTTGTGCATGTGCTCTATGAAGTAACAAATTAACATATGAAATTATATAATAGCTAGCACTATAAAGCTGTTTTGGTGGACATGATCAATAAAGCACTTGAGGAAAAACAGGAAACAAAGAAAATTTTAAAAATTAGAAATTATAGAGCAATGAGTAGTTCAGGGACAATGTGTGGCAGAGCCTGGTCAGAGGACAGATAATTAAAGGAAAAAGTTGTTCAAAGGGTGGGGCAAGTTGGTTTTTACAGGCAGAGCAGCATGCATAAAGGCCTTGAGATATATAGCTTTGCCGAAAAGTGGCCATGGTGCAGAGGGCCAGTACAGAGTGATGAGAACAAACAAAAAATTGTTCATTATGGATATTTTGAAAATACTTTTGATGAGGAGGTGGACTTCAGATGAGTTAGGGATTTAAGAGTTTTTGTTTTAGTCTGGGTCTCACTATGTAGTCCTGAGTATCCTGAAACTCACTATATAGACCAGGCTGGCCTGGAGCTTCGAGAGACCTGCCTGTCTTTGCCTTCTGAGTGCTGGAACTGATAGTGTGCACCAGCGTGCCTCACCAGAGTATCTTTTTGAGAGCTATAGAAAGTAAAGATCAGTTAAAACTTAGCTTTTTATTTTATATTTTGGTTTTGGCTTTTGAAGACAGGATTTTTCTGTGTAGCCCTGGCTGTCCTGGAACTCACTCTGTAGACCAAGCTGACCTTGAACTTACAGAGATCCGCCTGCCTTTGCCTTGAGTTCGAAGTTTGAGTTCTGTAATTAAAGGTGTGTGTCACTACACCCTGATGAACTGTTATTAAATAAGATAGGTAAGATTTGAGAGGGCAGAGCTAGAATCCTGACTGGTGGGGAAGAGAGTGCCCATAGAGGGATTTTACATTATGTAGAATTCTAGTTCTTGGGTATTTTCATACTATGACAATATAAACCCTTTGCTTTTCTCTAGGGTGTGTTGATGGGATGCTTACAGTATAAAGCTATCTGGTGCTAAATTTGCTTTTAAAATACAGTGTATTTGGGACCATGACATGTACTTCTAGACCTAACAGTCTGGATTTCTCAAGTCCAGGAGTTTGAGGCCAGCCTGGGCAACTTAGTGAGACAGTTCCCCTAATGAAAAAATATTGTAAAAATTTAGAGGAAGAAAGTAATTTATGACTGTATAATTAACCAGTATGTGGGTCAACATCAGTTCAGTGCTGCTTAGCATGCTCTCTTCAGTTTTGGTTGAGTAGAGAACTCTAGCTGCTTCACAGATGGGGATGCACTGTGGCTGTGCAGGTGGACGTGCAGAAGATGCAGCTGCCAGCTTGCCCAGCTGTGGAGCAGCCATTCTCTCTGTCTACCATTCTCCCCCCACCCTGCTTGCCCAGCTGTGGAACAGCCATTCTCTGTCTCTCCCCCCCCAGCTTGCCCAGCTGTGGAGCAGCCATTCTCTCTGTCTCCCCCCACACCTTGATGTTGAAAAGCTGTATTCTTTGTCTTATCTGAAATAGAGAAACTGTTAGCCAAATAAATTTTTTACAGTGTATTTTGCAAATTAAAGTTTTGATGAAATGTTTTATGGACAATGAAGCATATATAAAGTACATATTTTAAGAATAACCAATAAACTGGGTGGTGGTGGTGCATGCCTTTATTCGCAACACTCAGGAGGCAAAGGTGGGTGGGTTTTTGAGCTTGAAGTTGGCCTGGTTTACAGAGAGAGTTCCAGGACAGCCAGGACTACACATAGAGTCCGTGTTTCTAAAGACAAGAAACAAACAAAAATGTACATCATATTACTTATCATTCTGGTTGAAGTGGAGTAATTGCTAACATTTCTTTCACTCACTCACATATTTGTTTGTTTGTTTTTGAGGTAGGGTCTCATGTAGCCCCGGGTGGTCTTGATGTGATGTGTAGCTGAAGATGATTTGACCTCCTTATCCTTTTCCACCTCCAAGTGCTGGGGTTACAGGTGTATCCATATCACCATGTTGGGCTAAAATGTCGACTGTGTCTGTCCTGTATCCCATCTCTGTCTTCAGTGGTGTCATCCCCACAGACCTTGTCATGTTCACACCTTCCTTTATAGTTTTATCATTTATGAAAATACATGTAAGCAGTGTGTTCTTTATTTTGTAGACTATGACTCGGTTTCAGGCTGAGTTACGTCATCACGGCTTCTCGGAGAAGCAGCTGAATTGTTTATAGAGCTGCTCAGGTCATTTGGTCATCCTGAGCTTTGGGGAAGTGCTTCAGCATGGACCCACTGTTGCCTGCTTGCCCTGCAGATACACGGTCAGCTATTGGGTTATGTTCTGTGTGTTGGCTAATGGTGATTTTCTCAGCAGAGAGGAGCTGATCACTCACTCAGGCTGCAGGGCCAGGAGTGCATTATCAAGGTGAGGCAGATGTGGATAACAGTTTGGAACAGGTCTCCCCTGGTGTTGTGTCCTCAGGAGGACATCACTGTTTATCCTGTCGCGGGAGACGCTCACATACAGTCAGTCCCTGTACATTTTACACAGTGAGCCTTTGCAGTCATTCACAGTAGCATCCTGTGGAGAGGCACAATGTTACGGTGGCAAGGTGTGACAGAGCAAAGCTGTCTGTCTCTTGGTGGCCAGGAAGCAAAGGAGTTTCAGACAGGAGCCGGGCCCAAGAGGTATAACTAACTGTTCAAGGGTGTACCTCCAGTGACACTCTTCCTCTGCTAGGCCCTACATCCAGTTCTTTTGTAGTCTGTTCACATCTGTCTGTCTGTCTGTCTGCCTCTGCTAGGCCCTACATCCAGTTCTTCCTTAGTCTGTTCACATCTGTTCGTCTGTCTGTCCGTCCGTCCGTCCATTTATCTAATTTTTTAACAAGTTCTTTAAAATATTTATTTTATGTGCATGTAAGTGCTCTAGCTGCACATACACCTTTGCAACAGAAGAGGGCATCAGATCCCACTGTAAATGGTTGTGAGCCATCCTATCGTTGTTGGGAATTGAACTCAAGACCTCTGAAAGAGCAGCCTCTGAGCCATCTCTCCAGCCCTTATTAATGGTCTTTCACATGTCTCCCAATCCAGTCAAGTTGCCAGTCAAAGTAATCACACACACTGGTGCAAGCCTGATCAGCTGTGCAGGCACAGCTGACATTCTGGAGATCATCAGCCCCATCTTCCTGAAAATTTCTGTTTTCTTCCTTTGTGTCAGGGTGCCTCTGTCTTGTACCTGGAACTCTTCCTTAAGTTAGTGGGGTTTTTGTTTGTTTGTTTGTTTTTGAGATGGTTTCTCTGTAACAGCTCTGGCTGGCCTTGAACTCACAGAAATCCGCCTGCCTCTGCCTCCCCAGTGCTGGAATTAATGGTGTGTACCACCACTGCCCACCAAATATTTGTTTATTTTTAATGGCCCAAGACTGAGTTTTTTTTTTTTTTTCCAGCACTGCAATAAAACAAAAAAAGAGCTTCTTGTCTGACACACATTTCACACTTTGATTGACTCACGGCCTTTTTCCAGCTTCTCTGGAGGCTCTTTTGTTTGAACTCTTCCTTCTCAAATGTGTCTGGCATTGTCTGTGGCCTCGCCACTGTGCAGTGTGCTGCTTCTTGGTCGCCTCGTGTATTTGCTGTTAGGCTCTGGTTTGGCTCTCTGGGGTCTGCTGACCCGTCTGATACCTCTTCATACACTTTCATTCTTCTCAGGGTGTGTTGCTCATGTTCCGTCTTCCGTAGTGTAAAGCAGCACAATCTCACCTTTGGTTTAGGAGCTTTCCCAAAGCGGTGAAGTACGCGTGTTACTCCCTGTCTCTTTAAGACTTAGCCATTCTCGCAGCCAGCCTCTCCGTTTCCTTGTTTTCTGCGTCCTTGAATATGACACATGAAAGGCACTCTGTGGACTGAAGGGGATTTTGTGAACCCAGCGATTCAGAGCGAAATCCAGAATTTTCCAATGAAAAGCTTGATTGTTCTTTAAATTTGCTTTTGTAGGGAGGTGACAAGGTCCCAGAATTTCCAGCAGTGATTGTGGAGCCAGTGCCCAGTGCAAGATTAGAGCAGGGCTACGCT
Organism: Bramus lutescens; assembly: GCA_001685075.1. Lineage (NCBI taxonomy): Eukaryota > Metazoa > Chordata > Mammalia > Rodentia > Cricetidae > Bramus > Bramus lutescens. The sequence goes on along the minus strand of LOEQ01005781.1, from coordinate 50,509 downwards.
GCCCAGGTTCTGGTGTATGACGATGAGACTTACATGATGCAGGATGTGGCGGAAGAACAAGAAGTTGAGACCGAGAATTCCGAAACAGGTAGACATCGCAAAAGTGTTCTTTTCCTACAACTCTTATTTTTAAGAAATTATCTGTTTTATGTGTAAGGGTATTTTACCTGCATATATATATCTGCACTGTGTGTGCAGTGCCCATGGTGGCCAGAAGAGGGCATTAGATTCCCCTGAAACTGGAGTTCCAGATGGTTGTGAACCCAACCCAGGTCCTCAGGACCAGCAATACAGTGCTCTTAACTGCTGAGCCATTTCTCTAGCCCCAGAACTCATTTTGTAAGCTTCAGTATTACTCTTTCTGGGAATCTTATGCTGAAGAACCTGTTTTAAATTGTTGTTTTCCATAGGTTGGAAACTGGTGTAAAATCTTTGTTTAAGAGATTATATAAATAGATTAGAGTCCTCCTACATTTTAAGTCTTTGGTATTTAACAGTCATAAAAGTAGTTTTATTTATTTTTTCTGGGACTACAGATATTCAGTTATTATTTACTAATACATTTAGTAGGTTAGTACACGAGCGATATTTTATAATTAAAAAAAAAATAAGGATAGTATTTACCCTCTATACCTGGTTGAGCCCTCCTTTGACTCAGCATTGCTGGGGCAGTATTGTTTTTTCTCTTCAATTTGAAGCATCTTTGATTGTCAGATTCCTGTTTCTTTTCTGTCTTTTTTGACATCTTGGCATTTCCATCAGTTTGTATTTTGTTAGCTATATGATGTATTTAGGAAATAGTGTGTATAATTCTTAGAGAAATCTTTTTTTCTATGACTATGAAGAAAATATCTTCCCTTTATAATTTTAGTGACTTACGTAGTAATAAAAATTTATCATAATATGTTAATGTTTTTAAAAAATCTTATTACTGGTTTGCAATCCTAGTGAAAATTTCTTTCCTGTGTGTGTGTGTGTGTGTGTAAGTCAGAGAATAGCTTGTGGGAATCAGTTCTCTCCTTCCACCATGTGGGTCCTAGGGAGGGAACTCAGTTCTTTGGTGCTTTTACATACTTCTTTTACATCCTTCTCACTGGCTGGAAATTTTTTAAACATTTGGGTATACTTTTTGCAAACTCTCCCAACTACATTGAGTGTTTGATGTCTTTTGGTTTTGCCATGCCCAGTGGTGTCTTCTAAGTACTGTTAGCTTTTATGTTCACTTTTTTCTTGAGTTTTATTTTATTTTATTTTTTTTATTGAGCTTAGAGATTAGAAGCTGCCTTGCTTACCGAACAAGATGCTGTACCAGCAAAACTCAGGCGGAGCACTGCCGTCTGCAGTGGTGCCTTGCTCCAGAAGGTGACGCTTGTTTCTGCATGCGAGTTTTCCAGGCTGAAGGCAGGAGTTCAGGGGTGGCTTCCATTATTACTATTATTGAATTGTATGTATAGCAGTGTTTTGCCTGCATGTATGTTTGTGCACCATGTGTACCTGGTGCCTGCAGAGGCTAGAAGTGGCCATTAGATACCCTGGAACTGATGGATGCCCTCATTCCAGATAGTTGTGAGCTGCTATGTGAGTAGGGACTTCACCCTGGGTGTTCTGGAAGAGCAGGCAAGCACATTGTCGTCTCTCTAGACCTGAGGTCTCTTTTTGAGGTAAAATAACTAAAAGTACTAAATACAATGACATTTTGGAGTAGATACTGTAGTGATTCTATTATGCCATCGTAATAGATAAAGCACTAATTGTGCACTAAAAAATATGATCACTTAAGCTGAATGCACAAAAGGAGAATTTGTTTGAAATTTCTAGGTAACTTTGGGGTTAGGCATAGTGGGCACACCTTTTATCCCAGCACTGGGGGTTGGGGCAGAGGCAGGGAGATCTGTGAGTTTGAGGCCAGCCTGGTTTACATATCAAGTTTCAGGCCATCCAGAGCTACATAGAGAGACACTGTCCCAAAAGACAAAACAAAACAAAAAAGCCAAAAATGATTGACGTTTTTGGCATCAAGTTGAAACTTTAAGAAATGAAAACAGCAGTGCAGGATTTGCATGAGTAGATACATTCGGGTATTTAGTGTATAGAGGGCCAGAGCAGGCTGACAAATGCCATTGTGAAACTGATGACAAATTCACGTAGAACACTTTGAGTAAGAAATAAATGTAAACCAGTTAGGGATTCGAGGAGGATTCCATTCACAGGACAGAGATGTTAGTGAATGTGACATTGGAAAGAGGATTGGAGCTTGGAGTGTAGGTGTAATGGGGCTACTCCAGAGCCTGGGCCGAGGTTGTGGGTTTAAGGCCAGCCTGGTCCCAGTATATGATGACCCATGTGGAGAAAAGCAAGTTACTTTTGTATTGTAATGATTTCGTTATGACATTATAATCTGATACTGTAATTGTTTTTGACAAGTTTTTTTTTAATATTTAATACTATTTTATTTTATTTTGAGAGTCTCTCTGGTACCTTTTCCAGGCTTTGAACTTGGTACAGCCTTCCTGCTCTGTCTCCTGAGAGTTGGGATGCCCTGCATGCTATGCCATATGCATTCTCAATACTTTTCCTCAGATTGGTTATTCTTTTTTCTTTTCTTTCTTTCTTTCTTCTTCTTTTTTTTGTGGTCTTTTGAGACAGGGTTTCTCTGTAGATTTGGAGCCTGTCCTGGAACTAGCTCTTATAGACCATGTTGACCTTTAACTCACAGAGATCTGCCTGCTTCTGCTTCCCAAGTGCTGGAATTAAAGGTGTGTGCCACCACTACCTGGCTCAGATTGTGTTTTCTTAAGCAGTAGAAGGAAATGCTAGACCAATCACTTACATTATTCTGAAATGGTAAAAAGTGCCTCCGGACTTCACTTTAAATGTTTAATTCCATTCTTGATCATGAATTTTCATGACTTTACAAGGATAATTAATAGCCATAGAATAGTTTTTGTTTTATGCACCTACCACACTCCTCCATATAATTGTATCAGCAAATCTGAGCCTGGTTTTGTTTCTTCTTTAAAGAACCACACTCTTTAAGCAAACTTACTTCCTATATTAGAATACACCAGTGAACAAGAGTTGCCATTGCTCGGCTGAGTCCGTTTCCAGTCAGTAATGGATTAGGATGGAGGGTTGGCCATTCCTCTGATGTCAAAAGCTTCTAACTTAAATTCTAAACTTGCTTAAAAAGAAATTGACTGAGCAGAAAAGGAAAGGAGTACAAGGTCTCAGATTTTATTTGGTGGATTGGAGGAATTAAGATATAGAACAAGGGCTGGGGAGATGGTTCAGTGGTTTTGGGGGCTTGCTTGCAAGCCTGGCGACTTGACCTGTTTAATCCCCAGGACCTCTGTTGAGTTGGAGGAAACAACTGGCTCCACACAATTGTCATCTGACCCCAGATGTGCACCCTGGCACCCTGGCATCCTGGCACGTGAACACATTCCATACACATCACGAACACATACAATTAAAAAATATATGTAATTGGATTTCCTTGTAGAATGCTAGGAAATATTTCCTAGACTTCTTTTAAACTATAACTTGTGTGTGTGTATGTATGTGTGTGCACGCTTGTGCGTTTGTCTTTTTGTTTGTTTTTGTTTTTTGAGATAGGGTCTGATCTCTCTGTGTACTGACTGTCTTGGAACTCGGTATTTAGATCCCCTGGCCTTGAAGTCACAGAGATCTGCTTGCTTCTGCCTTCCCACTGCTGTGATTAAAGGTGTGTGCCACCACTCATGGCTTATAATTCATATTTTATAAGCCTAAAATAATCCAATTTATTCTGTAATCTCTGGTGGTCACCTTGAGGTTTTTCTTCTTTTCTTTCTCTTTATCCACACACCTCTGCCAGAAACACTGTCCTCAGTGTTAAAAAGCAGGCAGGAGTAGGATCCTAGCCTTTCATTACCTCGTATGTACGAGGATTCTCATTTTGATAGTGTTTATCGTCTATGCTTATTTTTCTTTTGGAAGTCTTCAGTTTCCTCTCAAAGTTTAGGGGTGATACCAGCATCCTCTTAAATGTCGTCAGGAAAACTACGTTTGAAAAATTTTTAAAGAGGCGCGTTCATCTAGGCCACAAGTAAGCTGTTGGTGAGGGCGGGTCAGATTGGCGGTAGCAGAGAGCCTTAGGAGCACAGTTAAGTGCGGAGGGGAGCTGTCTCTGGAGGCTCCCAATAACGTCAGTCTGCGCACTTTGACAGCTGGAGGCAAGGTGCTCATTGGATTCTCTACAGAGATGTGACAGTGTGACAACACATGTTTATATTAAAATATAGAGATAAGAAATCAGTTTTATTGAATGTCAAGAGTTAGTAATTAAGCGATAAAGCAGGCGCAGGACGGATAGAGGCTCTGCTGGAAGAAGCACTACCGTGAACCTGGCATCTGGGTAGAGGACGGATTCTAAATACAGACCCGGGTGTCGTCTGGTTGGAAAGTGCTTACCTGATGTGCCAGGCCGTATGTTCAGTCTCAAGTACCGTACATAAGTAAAGAAATACAGTTTAAATAGAAATGGCTGGGAAAGAGGCAGGAAGGCTCGCTGCTGTGACTTGAAAGGTGATTTAGGAAATATTAAAGTAGTGGCCGTAGGAACAGAGAGCTACACAAACATCATCCATGTCAGCTCTCACCTGAAAAAGGAGGGGCATACTCACAAAAACTGTCACCCATGTCCTGTAGAGGTTTGTGGAATGAGAAGCAGGTGACTTTAATAGTTACATTGAGTTTGTGTGGAAATAAAGTACGAAGGAGTATTTAGGTATTTACGAATGCATACAGGAACAACCAGGGCTCCATCACAAAGGAAACGACATACTCTTATTAGGCTAATTTGTGGGACGTTTTAGTGAAGGAAGCTCAGCACAGTGAGAAAGAGGGGAAGGAGAGCAGCACCCCAGCACTTTGCAGCAGGCCTCTTTCTATTCTTAGCTCCAGAGCTCAGGGGAGGAACTACTCAGCCACTCAAATGCAAAGCAGTTGCCCTGGAAAATGAATCACCTTGGGAAAACCTGGATGTACCTGGCTGTATGGCATGCCATAGCGAGAGAGCCAGGGATGAAGACCCCTAATCTCTAGTCCCTTTCAGCCTTTCTGTTGAACAAGCCTGGTAGGAAGCTATATGAGGCCCCTTGATGCAGCTACTCTCCTGGGGTGGAGTGGGGTGGGAAAGAGCTAGGGGCAGATAGAAGCTGCTGAGTGTAACTGCGGCATAGATTTGGGAATCACCCTCACTTGAGGCTGTGAAAATTAGTTAGATCTTATAGGGGAGCGGTATTGGCCCTATGGGGGTGGATAGTTCAAGGCTGCGTTTGTGCTGAGTAAGAAAATGATACAGAATTAATGTTAGTTCAGAACTGTTTGTATTTTGGAAAACGTGAAGAACTATAAAAGCAAATCTGAGAGATCATCCTGGGTGACTGAGTTCTGCTTTTTCTTCTAAGCATCTTTCTGTAGCAGGAAAGAGGATTGCCTTCGTTTGGTTAGCTCTGCCTTCAGTTTTTCTCTGTAGCACTCATTGGCGATATTTAAACTTCTCAGAGTGTTTACTTAAGGCTGTAAGGACGTCATGAAAGAAATACTTAAAGTATCTTGAATCAATCTTTCCTTGACTTCATGAGCAACTTTCTATATGCCTCCAGGTTTGACAGGTCTGTAGTGCATTCAGTCAGAACATTTAACTTCATTTACATCTGTTATATTTTCCTTCCATTTCCATGTTAAAAAAGGGAACAAAACAAATCAAAGCAAACACGTACCTTCAGCAAGCATTTTTCTTTGCCGTTTTTCCTTGTCTCACTGCACCTGTCAGTCTGTCTGCAGCTCACCTCACCTGTCAGTCTACAGCTCACCTCACCTGTCAGTCTGTCTGCAGTCACTGCACCTGTCAGTCTGCTGCTCATATCACCTGTCAGTCTGTCTACAGCTCATCACACCTGTCAGTCTGTCTGCAGCTCACCTCACCTGTCAGTCTGTC
>LOEQ01005781.1:33167-44341 GCA_001685075.1 Bramus lutescens | reverse complement strand
CACCTGTCAGTCTGTCTGCAGCTCACCTCACCTGTCAGTCTGTCTGCAGCTCACCTCACCTGTCAATCTGTCTGCAGCTCTTTGTTTGCTAGATTTCAATGGCCACTCTCTTCCAAGCTCAGTGGCCCTGGAGCCATCTGAAAGTAGGTCCTTCATGTCTGCTCTTACCTGTGTAACCTGCTCTCCCAGTTCTTTTCCTTCCTGCCTTTCACAAGGACTTTTCAAAATATACTGTGCTTCCTCTCTGTTTCCTCATCTGTAATATACTCGGTGCCCAGGTACCTGAGATGTTCTACAGCTGTTATGGCCAACATTAATCACTCTTCTGATTTCCCATTATTTTGTCTGGGTTTACTTTCTTATATTGTTCTTATATGTGCCTTTTCCATTGCAGTGAGGATAAAAGTAACCTCAAAATTGTGTCTGTATGTGTCTGTGTGTTTCCTTTTGTGTTGAACATGTGACAGGTAGTGAGAAAATACAAACCAAACCAATAGTTTGAAGTTACTATTTTAGTTAATCAAGAACCATTTTATGTCCAGGTATGGTAGCCAGTGCCTGCAATCTCAGTACTTGGGAAGCTGAGGCAGGAGGATGGTGAATGAGTCTAGCCTGGGCTACATGGAGTCAGATCCAGTTTCAGACAAATGAAGGAAGAGAGAAAAGGATGTCATTTATATAAAATCTTCAGTATTTCTTTGTTGACTAACCTAATATTACTCAGAATTTTGAAAGTCAAAAGTACCTGAACATGGTAATATATAAAGTATTATAACAAATATGTAATGTCACATGTAGATGAGTTATATTTCATAGTCACTGTTGGTTTTAGTACTTTTGATGCTACCCTAAGTTTTATTTTTTTCTAACAGTAAATGCAATATATGATTAGTGGGAAAATTGGGAAGTATTACTAAGAATAAACAAATTGAAAGTCATCATTATTAGTGAGATGTGATTGCTACTTTTAAAAATCCAAGTAGCACAAATTTAGTATTGACATGTTTTAATCTTTTAAAAATCAATATTATTATTTGATACAAATCTTACATGCTGCCCAGGTTGGACCTAAACCATGGGCTTGAGCTGTCTTTCTGCCCTAGCCTGGCAAGTAGCTGGAGCAACTGGCCTGTGCTACCGTGCTCATCTGAGCGCTGTTTTTGGTAGCTGTCATGTCCTTTCCTTTTGGTTGTTCTGGAGTGCATCACAAATGATGTGCTAGTCTTCAGTCTTTTTACCATTCCTGCATCTCTCTCCTGAGAAGTCATGGCTTGACTTTGCTTTGAATGCAGCCACCGAGGCATAAAAGGTTAATCTTGTACTTAATTACTAAGAAAACTTCAAAGAATCTGTTTTTATGGGCTGGCATGATGGCTCAGTGGGTAAAAGTACTTGCCACCGTAAGCCTGATGACTCCACATGGTGGAGTGAGAGAATGACTCCTCAACGTTAGCTTCTCACTTCCATTCACTTGTCCTGCCTGGCACATGAATGCCCATGTGCACACTCTGACAAATGCCAGTAAATAAAAATGTAAACAATATTCAAAACTGTCTTAGTGAGCAAAAGAAATGTATTTAAAGGTTACTTGAAAGTTAGAATAAGAATTTTTATAGAATTTAATAAATGGTTACTTTTTAATAAATGAAAGTTGAGATTTTTAAACACAGTTTGAAAAATAAAGTCAGCTTTTGTTATTGAACGATCAGAAGCTGGATTTCTGTTTTGAAGACTCTCAGGATGAGTCTGACTTTATGATGAGCTGTGATAACTGCTGTATTTGTTAATAGCATCAGAAATCCTCCCTGTGGCACAAAAGGACTCATTTAATTAGAAAATATTGTTGCCACAGGGAGGTAGAAGATCGACTTGAGAAATGGGGACCTGAAAAGGAGCCCCAGTCCTAGGATTACCTGAAGGTGAAACAGATTGAGCCAGGAGGAAGACAATACTGGTAGGTTGGCTTTTAATTTATTCAGAATGTTTATGGTATTATATTTCATTGCAGTTATTTCATCTACCTATATCCTGTTTTTATTTAAAGACTGAGAGATTCCTCCTTGAGCAGGAATCATAAAGTAGTGTCTTCACCTAAGCAGTTTGCTACCCACGTTGCCTCCTTGCCTTGCCCTGCTCATTACTCTATCCCTGAGTAAAGTTCCAGGGCTGCCTGAGCCTGGGAGGCCTTGAAGCTGCCCTCATGACCTCTCCTTCTGTTGTTCCCTCTTCCAATACAGATGTTTTTCTAAATCCTTTAAAAGTGTTTTCTTTCAATTGTCTTGTTTTCCTTGGGGTTGGTTGTAGAAATGGCAAAACATGGGGCTGGAGAGATGGCTCAGAAGTTAAATTCCCAGCAACCACATGGTGGCTCACAACCATCCAAAATGAGATCTGGTGCCCTCTTCTGGCATTAAAAAAAGAGGAAGAAATGGCAAAACATGAACCTCAAAGTTAATTGAGTTTTCTTTCCGGAATCACTGAATTATAATTGTACTGTGACTAAAATGATCTAGAAAGCATTAGTGGAGGAAGTCTTTAATATTTTAATATCCAAGTCTCATTTAGCCTGAGGCCATCATTGGTTAAAAACCATTGCTTTTATACCACTGGAGGAGAAAGATGCTTCCAGTTACACACAGTAAGAGGTTGTTGATATAAGACCCATCCCAATTTGATAGGTGTGGAATGTGAAAAAAATGCATCTTAGAATTAGTAAAATATGATATAATTATGAATCTTTTCCAATCTCTCATTCCCATTTACTTGGAGTTAGACATTAAAACATCCAGTTTATGAAAAATAGGGGCAGGTTGCAAGTGTGGAAGTTGTTACATGTGCTTTTAGACTTCTTCACTGTCTTTTAAGACAAGATGCTAAAAATCAAAACCTTTGCTGAGTGTTATGGCTCATGCCTGTAATTCCAGCACCTGTGAGACTGAGGCAGGAGGATCATTAGTTCAAGGCCACCATGAGGTGTGTCATTAGACCCTACCTTAGAAACAAAATGGGGCTGGAAAAAAGCTCTGTGCTTAAGAGGGCTTGCTGTTCTTGCAAAGGACTTGAATTTGGTTCCCAGCACCCCCATCCAGGTGCCTACAGCCACCTGTAACTCCAGCTCCAGATAACCTGAAGTCCTTGCCTGGCCCTGTGGCTGGCTACCCAAGTACAAGTGTGCATCATATAGACACACATACAGGGGAAAATGACCCAAAACAGATGATTGCTCTGCCAGTCTGTAAGCAGAAATGAAAAAATTATTTTAAGTACTATTTATATAAACATGTTTTATAGAGAAGGAATGAAAAGTATGTTAGAAAATAGGTCACTATAAAAGATTTTTTTTTGTCTTTATAAAAGAAGGAAACACTAGTAATGGGGGCTGGAGAGGTGCGTCATGAAACAAAACAGCAGAGATTCTGTCTCAGAAACAAGATGGAAGGTGAGGACCAACACCCGAAGTTGTCTTCTGACCTCCACCCTACTCTGGTACACATGCATACACATGAATGTGCATGCATACATACATCATGCACATCAGGATACACACACATCATACACAGGCAGAAAGTGTTAATAAAGATAGAACTGCTAAACGCTCTTCCAATTTCACTATAAAACAGTATTTATTGCAAATGTTATTAATATTGGAGCAGAGTAATACAGCTGTCATCTCAGATGTCTTTGTGACAAGAAAAGCTAAAATCTGCTTATTTCGCGGAAATCCTAACACAAGTCAGGTTTATTAACTTTAGTGCTTAGTGTTGTTCAAGCTTTGAACCCCGTCTTTTTCTTTTCATCTTCTGTCTGGCCAACCTACAGCTCTAAAGGCGATGCCAAGGAAGACAAGCTGCAGTGTCCTGGGTTGTGACTAAGGAGACTTTCTCAGCACATTTGTAGGCAGGTCCATTGAGCCGTTAGCCCGCGTTCACTGAGGACTCGCTGTGTGCCAGGCCAGAAATGACTTTTCATGTGGCAGACAGGAGCCTTTGCTCTCACTGGGCTCTCAGCTTTGTAGAAAAGATTAAACAAGTTAGTGCAGTTTACAGTGACATTAAATGTGGGAATTAGAGGGAGGTCAGGAAATGCCTCCCCGGGAAAGTGATTTCTGAAGGGGGCTCGAAGAACATGGCTTCTCTGAGTTGCAGAAAGAGATTCAGTGTGGGGATAAAGGGGAGTAACAGACTTTTAAGCATCCAAGTACTGAGCTTTACTGAAGGGAAATAGAGAACTGCCTGTAAGTTTTAAGCCAATTGAAACAATACAAATTTAGTTTGTAAAATATTGAGTACTGTAAATGAGACCAAGACAGAGAAGCACTTCCTTAAGTCATCTGCCTCTGCGGATTTGCGTTCCAGTTGTAGGTCCGTGAACATGGTAGCAGCCGAGACGGATGGTTGGACAGGTGTCCTTCCCTGTGGAGTGAAGAAGTGGTGCTTTGTGCAGGGCTGAGGCGGAAGAGGAGGACCCACTGCCCCTGTCCGCCCTCTTTGCACACTGTAGAGTGTGGGTCTCCTGTGGCCTGGGTGACACAGCATCCCTTTGTTGAACTGGAGGGATTGTGTGTAGGTGGTGGCCTCTGTGTTACATCATAACATTATTTTAATCATCTGGGCTAGGAAGCCTAAATTAATATTTTGGTTCTGACACCTATAAATAAAAGTTATCTTGACCCTTTTCCTATTTTTTAACACCTGATACAAATAATCACATGTTTATATTTTCACTGGCAGCATGGAAAGACAGTGTTCTGGGCCTTCTGTTGTACTATATGCTCTAAGCATAATTAGTATGGAAGACTCTGCTTTAGGGCCTGCCTGTACAATAAAATGTATATAAAAATTTGATGGAATTAAAAAATGTAACATACAGTATTTAAAACATGGATAGAATATTATCAACAGGTGCCTGCTGACTTGTTATAGGAATTAGTAAATCTTGGCAGGATTGTGGGTAAGCCCACCCAGTCTGGTGTACTCTTGTACTGTAGTTGTCATAGTAACCATGGGCTGCAGTCTTACTAGTGTGATATCTTACATGGCCATTTTAGTTGCCAAAAAGAAAATGAACTTTTAGTTCAACAGCAATTTCTTAGAGATGGGAAAAATATGGTTTATCACAGTAACCATAGACACAGAAGCTTCAAGTAACTGGTAGATGCATGCTAAGCAACATGCAAGCGTGTTAAGAACAGTGCTTACTAAAGAAGAGAAGAAACTGAGTGAGACACCTAGGATCATTTACTTGGATACTGTGACAGTGGCACATTTATTGTATCACTTATTTTTTATAGGGACATAGATATATGTGATAAAAATTATAGCCTTGAAGCAGGGCAGTACCGAAATGAGCAGGGAGTTGTGACACCTTGTTTAAAATAATAGCCTCACACTATAGAAGTGTGAATAACCCTGACTGCATGTCACTAGTTCTTTCTCCCTGCTGGAATGCTGGTCTGTGAAAATGAAGGGTCAATTATCCTAGTATCCAGGCTTAACACCGATAATCTTATTTCCTGGCATATGCAGTTGTCCTTGGTATCTGACTTAGATTTGTTTTTTTTTTCTTTTTGTTTTTTGTTTTGTTTTGTTTTCAGACAAGGTTTCGCTGTAGCTTTGGTGCCTGTCTTGGAACTAGCTCTTGTAGACCAGGCTGGCCTCGAACTCAGAGATCCACCTGCCTCTGCCTCCTGAGTGCTGGATTAAAGGCATGCGCCACCACCTCCTGGCTCTGACTTACATTTGTTGTCTTTGCTTCTAACATACTGCACAACAAGTGTGGCATGAGCCTGTCCTACTGTCTGGGGAGAAGGTTAGGACTTAAGTCTGTTCTCTGTTGATGTAACCCTGAAAACATTAGTTTTTTTTTACTGATTTGGGGTGACTTTTTCTTCCATCATTCCAGGGACACATTTCTCTGGCTATAAATTCTCAAACTTAAGAACTCTTTCTTCCTTGTCTTGAAAACAGCGAGCAAGGAGAGAGGGAGAGAGGAGAATTTCTTCTTGGTAGTTGAAATGGCTGGTCCATCAAATGCTAACTAGAAAAAGTAACAGTATTAGTAGTGGCAGATGTAGCTTAGTGGTAGTGTGCTTGCCTGCATGTGCAAGGCTTGTTTTGGGTGCTTCCTGTGGTGTTTGAGTGAGAATGACTTCCATAGGCGCATATATTTGAATACTTGGTCCCCAGTTGGTGGAACTGTTTGGGAAGGTTTAGGAGGTGTGGCCCCCATTGGAGAAGGTGCTTCATTAGGGTGCTTTGAGGTTTCAAAAGACTGCCACGTGGTTCTGTCTCCAGATTTGAGTGCTCAGCTATGGTTCTAGTGTCACGCCTGCCATCATGGTGGTCATGGACTCCAACTCTCTGAAACCATACACCCCAAATAAATGCTTTTTTAAAATAAGTTTCCTTGTTCATGGTGTCTTATCACAGCAGTAGAAAAGTGATGAAAGCACTCTCCCTAAGCCATGGCAGATGTTTTCCACTGTGCTTTTCTTTAAAAAAGAAGACTGGCTACATTGCTTCCTTTCAGTCTCTGCCTCAGGTTCCTGGAGAAGCTGCAGGTACTGGACATAAGGCATGCCTACCTGTTCAGCCCTATTAGATGAGTAAGTATGTATCCCACCCTACTCATTTGTGAGTCTTTTGAGACCTTCCTTAAGCAGTTCTCACTTCCATGGCCTCTTACTGTCTGTCCACAGGTACCCACCTGTTTACTAAAGCTGAGCCTGTTTTCAGGGCAGGCCCATTCTTCTCTCTGTACTTGCTGTCCTCTTTGCTCTCTCTCTCCCTTGCCCTGGTGTTTTGGGGAATGCTTGTTAGCCTTTAGAATTCCTTGAGTTGTTTTTATTTTTGTATATATTTGTATGTAATTTTGAGTCAGAGTCTTGGCTCCATAGCTCAATCTGGCCTGGAACTCACTATGTAGTTCATGGGTCTCAACCTCCTGCCTCAGTCTGCTTAGTTGCTAGGATTATAAACAGGTACTAGGAGTACAGACATCTACCACAAATCTTGGTTAAAACCAGAGATTTAAAGAATCTGTAGTAGGAGGAAGTTTCAGTGATACTGTAGTCCAGTTCAAGGCTTGTGTTGAACTAGCATTTGAGAGGGTTAAAAACTCAGTCTGTTGACTCCTTTACGGTCTCCTTGTGTTTGTTGTAGAGCATTGCTTTGGGACCTTAGCATTTATTCCTTTTCAGAGGATTTCTATAAAACATTTTAAAATTGAATGCTATTTAGCGGATACTATGTTGCTTGGCTCCATCTCTGTAGGCAAAACATTGTAGAGGCAAGAGCATGTGGTGCACAGGAAGCAGAGACAAGGACAGGAGCAAGACACCAGGAAGATCCCATCCCCAGTGGCCTAGTTCCCCCAGCTAGGCCCCACCTCCTAAAGTTTCCAGAATGAACTAAGCATGATTCCTGTAATGCCACCAGTTGAGACTCTGAGGCAGGAGGATTGTAAATTGGAGGCCAGCCTAAGCTACATAGTAGGTTCCTGCTTTAAAAATCTAAACAGAGTGATGGTGTTCAGGTACATGTCTTTAATCCCAGCACTTGGGAGGCAGAGGCTGGTAGATCTCTGAGTTCCAGGCTAGCCAGGAGTACACAGTAAGACTATTTCAACAAAACAAAGCAAGACACCAGAAAAAAGAAAAAAGAAAGAGAAGAGGTCTAAAAAGAAAGAAAAAGTTACTACCAAGCTAAAGTTTTCAGAGCTTTCCCAGAAGAGTTCTACCCAGTGTCTGGGGACTGAGCACTCAGCCTGAGAATCTGTGTGTGGCCTTTTGGATCCAAATTGTAATGGTGTGTGTTAGCTTTCTGACATTCACAGATTACTAAGTTTAAATACCCAGTGGTTCTAGAGAGAAGAGTAAGAACTCTGATTGTTGAAAGATGCTTTCATTAAAATCCTCCAAAATGTAAGAGTTTTCAAAATGGAATGGTACAAATGTTTCTCTTCTCATTTATAATTGCCAGCTAGCAGGTAATTTTTAATATATTTAATGTCATGTTTAATTTTTAACAGATGCTTTTAAAACCCAAGTATCTTGGAAGGTGGTTGGGGTGCTAAGAGGTTAGCTTCTTTTTGTGCAGATGTTTCTTCAGGTTGGTAAAGGAGCACTTTCTGGGAAGGAGGCAAGCACACTGAGGATGCTCTGTTTAGCGCTGTGAGTGTTTTCAGTCTTGTGTTGTGGAGCTTGTTGGCCATAGGGTGAAGCCTATGAATCGTATTTTAGAATGTTCTAAATTCTAAAGCAAATACCTAGCATTGCAAAGGAGGTACATATACTAAGGTGAGTTGTCAAACTGTCTCAGGTTCTCTCTGATTCACCGTCTCTCCTTCTTTAAAATCTTTCAAGTGAGTTTTAATTGCACATAGGATGAAGTTCAGTAGGTTATTATTTTCCTTTGCAATGCTGAGAATTATACTCAGGCCCTTGCAAATGCTAAGAAAGCATTCTACAGCTGGGCCACCACCCCACCCCTTTGGCAGGTTCCCTCATGCCTTGGCTTCTGCCTCTCAAGTGCTGGGATTATAGACATGTGTTTGTATGCTTGGGATTTCATTGGGAGCTCAAGACACTGAAATTTGCTTCCTTCATGTACTTGGAACTAGTAAAGGCAAGCAAAACCAAAAGCAACCACACACACACACACACAAAACAAACCTTTTTTTAACATACGAAGTCTCATTATTATTTTGCTAGGAATAGTTCTGAGGATTTTATATATTAACATAATTTACTCTCAGCAACACCAGGCTAACTAACTTCTCCAAGTGTAGAAGCAGGTATTTAAATTCTGAGAGTCAGTAGCTCAAGAGCACACCTTCAAGCATCACACTGATGAATTGTATCCTATTCCTTCTCTACACATACGAACACACTCACATTTTTTTTTCGAGACATGGTTTCTCTGTGGCTTTGGAGCCTATCCTGGATCTAGCTCTTGTAGATCAGGCTGGCCTCGAATTCACAGAGATCCGCCTGCCTCTGCCTCCTGAGTGCTGGGATTAAAGGCATGCGCCACCACCTCCCTGCTCACACTCACATTTTTAAAAGATTTATTATGTATACAGTTTTTTGCCAGAAGAGGGCACTAGATCTTATCACAGATGGTTGTGAACCACCATGTGGTTGCTGGGAATTGAACTCNGATCCGCCTGCCTCTGCCTCCTGAGTGCTGGGATTAAAGGCATGCGCCACCACCTCCCTGCTCACACTCACATTTTTAAAAGATTTATTATGTATACAGTTTTTTGCCAGAAGAGGGCACTAGATCTTATCACAGATGGTTGTGAACCACCATGTGGTTGCTGGGAATTGAACTCAGTACCTTTGGAAGAGCAGCCAGTGCTCTTAACCTCGAGCCATCTCTCTAGCACCCCCCCAACTCCTTCTATTAATCCAAATTCTGTTTGTTGGGTGTTGGACTGGAGAGGTGGCTCAGTGGTTAAGATCATTGACTACTCTTCCAGCAGACCTAGGTTTGATTTTTAACTTCTGTATGGTGGCTCAAACACCTTTAACAGCAGTTCCAGGGTATCCAGTGCCCTTTTCTGACCTCCACAGACATCCACACTCAGGACATTTTAAAAAGTTTTGTTGGGTCTTGACATATGCTAGTTGCTAGCTTTTTTCTTTTTTTCTTTCTTTTTGAGACATGGTTTCTTTGTATTTCTGGCTGTCCTGGAACTGGCTTTGTAGACCAATCTGGCCTTGAACTCTAGAGATTTGGCCTGCTTCTGCCTGTGCCTCTGCCTCTGCTTCTGCCTCTGCCTCTGCCTGAGTGCTGGAATTAAAGGCATACGCCTCCATTGTTTGGCTCTAGTTTCTTTTTAAAAGTATTTGTTTTTGTTTTGAATGTAAGCTTCATGTGTGCGTGTTAATTTGGGGACCAGGAGAGGGAATGGAGTCTCCTGGAGCAGGAGGTACAGATGGTTGTGAACTACCTGATGTGTGTGCTCGGAACCAGAGTAGGGTCCTTTGGAAGAGCAGGAATTGCCTTAATGCAGAGCCATTTTATTCAGCCTGGCATATGCTGTTTACTTCCTGGAATAGATTGCCTTCTGTTCTTCACTTTGTTTCGGCATTTTTATCATAGACTAGCACCTACAGCGTTTGGATAAACTAGGGTAATACATGAGGCAGTAAATACTTTCCAACAATTCAAGCCACGTGAAATGGTTTGCGTTTTTGGAAATGTGTTATTAATGTCGATTGGTGAACTGACTTGGGTCATTTGTGTAGAGAAGTAAGAAAAGTATGGCGAAGGTGAATGAGCGTGGGGTTGAGAATGTGTGCTGGCTTCTCCCAGGTGCTCTAAGTTAGCCAAATTGACACAAGCCTAGCTGTGGTTTGGTGCCATCTGCTGGTGCTTATGTGCTTTTATGGGTGTTCTTTGATGCCAACAGTGGCAGATGGGAAACAGTTTTTTCTTTTTGTTCTGAGACAGGATCTCGTGTAGCTCAGGCTGGCCTCGACTTCCAGTGTAGTAGAGGGTTATTTAAACTCCACACCTCCCTTGCCTTTTGCCTCTCAGTGTGGGATCACAGGCATGTGCTGCCTTGCCCAGCTGTTTGGTGCTCTGATTCTAGGATCCTCTCTCCCTCAATACCAACTTCTATGGGCGAAGCTGTAATCCCTGTAACTTGGGAGGCTGAGGCAGAAGGATTGTGAATTCCAGATCAGCTTGTGCTACATAATGAGAGCTTGTCTTGAAAAACAAACCTCACTGCCACCCAGTTTCCTTCTACAGAACGACAGTTTCTGACTAATCTTTGCGAGCTCTTCGTACATTGTGTCATTCTGGCACATAGTAGAGCACAGATGCTTTGTGAGTGGTTTTCAGACAGGCAAAGGACTGTCTGTGGTCAGTACCAATGCAGTCCCCTCTCAAATAGTCTCAGACAGGTGGTTGACTTCAAGGATGTGGAACTTGTTGGATTCAGATAGAACAGATGAAGCAGACTTATGTGAATTCATGTATTTATGGAGTTTTACCCAGCTGTAGTGTGCTTGCACTTATTTGATTAAATTTGTGTGATCTGCTCCATAAAGTCACAATAGACTTTTTTTTTTTTAATTATCGAGGAGAGGTCATGAACCAGAGCAGCGCACTGAGAAGTCTGTAGCTTATCTAGAGACTGACCAGCCATGTAGCTGCAGTTCA
>LOEQ01005781.1:22026-33144 GCA_001685075.1 Bramus lutescens | reverse complement strand
AGGTGTATTATAGAGAAGGCTAGAAGGGATTTCAGTCATCCAGCGTGAGTAAAACAGATGGTGTAGCTTTGACACCGCGTGTGGTAGCATGTGCCTGTGGTCCTCTACCAGGAAGGTGAAGCAGTGTGGGCTATAGCATGGGATCATGTCTCTAAACAGAAAAAAAAAACAAGGAACATAACTTGTAAGATACTAAGTTGTAGGTTTGATAAGGGGATAAATTAAACTTCATTCAACCTTACAAATGTAGAAAATGATGGATATTGAAATCATAAATCAGTATAATAGAAGTTTAAAACATGTTAAGGTAATGACATGAATTAAACATATTTGTTAT
Source organism: Bramus lutescens (assembly GCA_001685075.1). Classification (NCBI taxonomy): domain Eukaryota; kingdom Metazoa; phylum Chordata; class Mammalia; order Rodentia; family Cricetidae; genus Bramus; species Bramus lutescens. The sequence goes on along the minus strand of LOEQ01005781.1, from coordinate 32,807 downwards.
TTATAATAGACTCAACAAATGTAGGCCAAATAGTAGAAACAGGATACAAATAACGGGAAAAAAATAAAATTTATTAAATGGATAAACATTTTGTCAGAAAAATAGTATCTGAAGGAAGTAGCAGTGATAAAAAGAATTTATCATGAATATCTTTAAACAGGTGTGAGGAACAGTTCGGAAATATAATCATTAACTTATGCATCTACCAACACAGCTGTGAAGTAGAAAGAGCAAAACCAAGTTGTAAGCAAGTTGCTTTACCGGGGCTCTGGAGACTGGAGAGATAGTCCAGCGGGTTAGGAACATTTACTGCTTTTTCCAGAGGACCTGAGTTCAGTTTCCAACATGGTTCCACTTCAGGTGGCTCCCAACTGGCTGTAACCCCCGCTCTAGGGGATCTGACACCCTCTTCTGGTCTCGACAGAAACCCACACTCATACAGCATACACTTCCACAGACACATGAATTTAAAAAGAAAAAAGAAAAATCTGGCTAGTACTGAGTGGTGGCACATACCTTATATCCCAGCACTTGGCAGATCGCTGAGTCTGAGACCAGCCTGGTCTACAGAGTGAGTTCCAGGACAGCCAGGGATCTTGTCTCAAAAACAGAAAAAAAAAGAGAGAAAGAGAAAAAAGAAAAAAATCTTTAAAAGTAAAAGAATTTGGGGCTGTTGAGATGGTCACTGGTAAAGGTGCTTACCACCAAGCCTGGAAACCTGGACCTGCATGGTGAAAATAGAGAACCTCTGCAAGTTGACCTCTGACCTCCACAAGTGTACCATGGCATAAACATGGTTACATGAGTACATAGAAACACACAATAAAATGAATATGACAAAAAAGACAAACAGAACCTACTGGAAAATACTGTAGCTCTAAATTAATTTCTTGGGACTGAAGAGATGGTTCAGTACTTAAAAGTACGTCTTGTTCTTGTAGAACTCCAAGGTTCAGTTCCCAGCTCCCAGATGGAGACTCAACCATCCATAACTCTTGTTCCAGGGCATCTGATGCCTCCTCTGACCCCAGCAGGACCCAGCCATGCAGTCAAAACATACACAGAAAAATAAAAAAATCTAAAAAAATTTTTGAAAATAGAAAAGATGAGTATAAGGAGCATATGTTCATACCTAGATGCTAATAAAGGAATAATAGAATAAAACTAAATAAAGTAACCTGAGGGAACCAGTTACAAGTTTGTTTTTTTCCCCTCCTTCTTTCCCTTTTGTTTTTGTTGGCATGGGGTCTCACGTAGCTTAGGTTGGCCTCAAGCTTCCTGTATAATTGAGTCTGATCTTGAATTCCTGATCTTCCCTGCCTTGTACCTTCTTTAAGTGCTGGAATTACAAAATATGTGAAACCTTAAAACCAAATAAAGATAAAAGCAACAACATCAAAATTAATGAAAGAGACCCGATGCCAGCGATGCACACCTTTTATCCCAGCACTTGGGAGGCAGAGGCAGGCGGATCTATGTGAGTTGGAGGCCAGCCTGGTGTACAGAGTGAGTTCCAGGACTAGCTCCAAAGCTACACAGAGAAACCCTGTCTTGAAAAACCAAAAAAGAAAAAAAAACCCAACAACAACAAAAACAACAACAAAAAACAAGAACAGGCTACTGCTAAGGAATTGTAAACTTAGAAGATAGATAATGCTAAAAATTTAGGAAACTGTGGGGACAGGAGGAAGGACTAGCCACTAAATATTCCTATAGAAAAGATTGAAGATGTCCTGCATGGCTGATAGTGCTGTTCCTAGAGCCTTGGTTCACTAAACAAAAGTTCCTAATCAGGTGTGGATACGTCTGAGTTGTTGGTTAGGACCCCAGAGTCCCCTAAAACAAAACTGACTCTTGCCCTTCCTCTCGCCTACTTGCCTGAACTAGGTCATAAGAGCCTGTTGCTGAAAACTCTATTCTTGAGTTGCAAGATCTGGTGAAAAGCTGGGACTGAGTTAGGAACTTCCTGTCTGCTGCCTTGCTTCCATAGTGCGGGACAGCACCATGCAGGCTGCTGCTGGAAGAAAAGGCACCGGCAGTTGTACGTAGATGTGAATGCCATGAACTTCCAAACCAACCTACTAGGCAAGGTTTGTCCACTTGTCTCTGCTTGGATTTGAGGCTGGTGACACAAGAGAGGACCTTGTCAAAACTCATGGCTGGGGAAGGGAACTTGCTACTATTTTTTAAATATCTTATGAGTGTCTGGGTTATACCCATAGATAAACGCTACCCTGCCTTTTATGAGAGAAGCTTCTGTTTGCCAAGAACAGTGATGAACGTAGAGACCCATAGCTCTCTAGGTGTTGAGAGTAAGTGATGGATGAGTGGTCATTGCTATCACCACCTCTGAGGCTCAGGAAACACTTTGGAATCTGAGGTAGGAAGAATGTAAGAATATAAGAGCTGGAAGGCTGTGTGCAAATGCCACCTTGGGCGTGACACAGCCATCAATGTCTTACACTCAAAAAAGATGCAGTTACCTGTTAGGAGCTGCAAGACTAGACTTACCAACAGGAAGGTGTGGATGGGGGATGGGCTCATGGGTCCCTGCCCTCCGGGTTGAACTATTGGCTGCTGAAACATTCTAGGAGAGGGGAGTCATTGCTTTGAACTGTGTACCTGTTGGTGAGCCCACCAAGTTCCAGTGGATAGTTTCAAACCCCTGATCACACAGATCATGAAATTCAGTGGTCTACAAAACAAAACCACTGAAAACCATTAATGTGGGAAGGGATTTTTAAGAAGGGGGTAACAGCAGTGAAAAGGGAGAGTAATTAGAACATAATTTATACACGGATGAAATGTCGACAAATAAGAAAATAACTGCTAGAAGTTTTTGAAGTGAAATTAGGGCTGTGAGATGGCTCAGCGGGTAAAAGCATGTGCTGTCAAGCCTGCAATCTGGGTTTATTCCCAGAGACCCACAGAGTGGGAGGAGTGCGCTGAGTTCCAGCATGTGTTCTCTGACCTCTACATATGTGCCATGGCGCATGCCTGACTCTGACTCTCCCTTCCCACAATAAAGTTTTTAAAATGTAGTAAAGAGAAGCATAAAGTGTCCGAGGACACTCTTCCCTGATCATAGGTTAAAGGAAAAATACCCATGTAACAATTTCAATAGACCCAACACTCATCTGTTAAAATTGGTGTATACTAATTGGATATTCAATTGGAGACTTAATTGGAACCTCATGAGGGACATTATTAAAGATGTACAGTAAACTGGACATGGCGGCTCATGATTGTAGTCTTAGCACTTGCGGAAGCAAGTCTCAAGTTCAAGGCAGCCTGGGCTTATACAGAAAGACTTTCTCAAAAATCCAACTTATAGTAAATATCATTTAGTGGAGAAAAAGATGCCAACACTAGCATTACTGCTATAACATATAGAGTGCTGTGGGAATTCATTCTCCAAATAGTTAGGAGGTACTGGCTTTAGGGCATGGCTTTTGTCTATAGATGTGATCACTCTTAAGGAAGAGGGTGCTGGTCAGAGAATGTTGCTTGCACTCACCCCAGGGCAGAAAGAAGACCATGACAGCTCTCTACCTTGTTGTAATTCATGAGTGTTTCCTAATCAATCTTTGATATCTTTTTATTCGGGCTCTTGTGGATTCACATACATCCGCCTACATTTGGTGCTAAGAGATCACGTCCTCAGACAGAAGCTATGCCCTAAGGCTGATACCCCAAAACTATTGGCAGAATGAATTATCACAACATGTAGAGGGGTGCTTTAGTTTGAGTTTCTGTTGCTTTGATACAACACCTTGACCATGACCAAAAGCACCTTGTGTAGGCAAGGGCTTACTTCAACTTACACTGCCAGGTAACATCCATCCATCACTGAGGGTAATGAGGGCAGGGTCTCAAACAGGGCAGGAATGAACTGAAGTAGAGACATGGAGGGGCTCTGCTTGCTGGCTTGCTTCCTATAGCTTGCTTAGCTTGTTTCCTTATTTACCCCCAGGACCACCTGCCCATTGGTGGCACACCTACAGTGGTCTAGGCCCTCCCACATCAGTTGCTGATTAAGAAGATGTCCTACAGGTGTGTCCACAGGCCAGTCTGGTGGGATATTTTCTCAATCGATATTTCTTCCGGAAGACACTAGTGTGTGCTAAATTGTTGTTAAAGTAGCCAGCAGAGGAGGAAAGTCTTGATGACGGAAGAGAATAAGTAGGGTTGAAGTGTGGCTCAGCCGTAAGGTGCTTGCCTCGCATACATAAAACTTTGAGTTCAATTCCTAGTATCGCATAGATTTGTTAAAGGGTTTAGAGGAAAAAAACCTGTTATTCTTTGCAAATGGGTTAGCACTTCAAATCTAAAAGACTACTACTTGTATACACGATTAAAGTCGCTATGAAAGTTCATCATACAAAGAAGAAGGATTTATCAGGGCTGCTGTTTACAGCAACAGTGATCAGTAAGAAAAAGACATAATCTCATGGTAAAATCCAAATCAAATGGAAATTTTTTCATTAGGTACCCAATGAAATAAATCGACCGTACATGTGACCTGTTTACCGCATTAATGTCTCACTCTTTGTAAACCTAAGTGGATCAAAGTTATTTATTCTTTTAATATCTTTAATTCAAAAATACTTAAGAAAACTGATGATGATGATAAATCTGGTCTTCCTTCTCCAGCTAATCTAAAACTCAGTTTCCTTTTAGTCAGAATCCTTGCAGATTTGCCTTTGGCAGAATTTGACAAACTCTTTAAAATATGGATCTCAATAGAGTCCAAACCAGTGGTTCTCAACCTGTGGGTCATGACCCCTCTGACAACCCTACATCCCCCAGAAGATTTGCATTACAATTCATAACAGTAGCAAAACTTTAGTTATCGAATAGCAATGAAAATGATTTCGTGGTTGGGGTCAGCACAACATGAAGAACTGTATTAAAGGGCCGCAGCGTGAGGAAGGTTGAGAACCACTGCTCTAGACAACTCTGTGAAAGAACAAAGCTGTGTACTTATTCCTGGCCAGGAGGAGTGGTGTGTGTGCTACGTATTCATAAGGCCCTGGATTCAGCCCTAGAAGGAAAGCGACGGAGGGAGAAAAGGATCTGAAGCTGTAGGAAATATAAAGTCCAGGCCTGGCGGGTTATACTGGTAATCTCAGTACTTGGGAAGTCAGGCAAGTTCAAAGTTTAGAGCTATATAGAGCAATTGTTCTCAGCCTTCCTAATGCCGTAACTGTTTAATACAGTTACTTAGGTTGTGCTGATCCCCAACCATAAAATTATTTTTGTTACTACCCCAAAGCTGCAATTTTTCTACTGTTATGAATTGTAAATACCTGATATGTAGGATAGCTAATATGTGACACCTGTGAAAGTGTTGGGGGGGGTGGTTCCCCAAAGAGGCCATGTATCTCATAGGTTGAGAACTGCTGATACAGAGAGTTCTTAAAAGAGAGGACCTGGAGAGATGGCTCAGCAGTTAAGAGCCCTACTCTTCCAGAGAACCAGGGCTCCCTCCAAGCCCAACATTCACATGGTGCTTCCCAACTATCTGTAGCTGAAGTTCTAGGGGATCCAGCACCCTCTTCTGGGGCTGCAGATACATGCCTTGCATTTGGTACATTGACTTACATTCAGGCAGAATACTCATGCATATAAAATTTTTAAATGGAGTAATTTTAAACTATTCTTTTAGAAAATAAATCAGGCCCGGTGGTGGTGGAAGAGGTGGGGGCAGAGGCAGGTGAGTTCGAGGCCAGTCTGGGTTACAGACGGAGTTCCAGGATGGCCAGGGCTATACAGAGAAACCCTATCTTGAAAAACCAAAAAATAAAAAAATATATTAAATTGTTATTTATTTAATTAAAAATCAGTTGACAGGACTGCAGTGCTGGCATGTTATCATAAAAAGATCCATAGAGCAGAGAAGAGAACCTAGAAACCCCACACAGGTACATAGAGTCTGCACTGCAAAACAAAGGAGAGGCTGGGTGCTGGTGGTGTAGGTCCATACGGGAGGTAGAGGCAGATCTCTCAGTTCAAGGCCAGCCTGCTCTACAGAGAGAGCGCTCTAGCCAGTACCTCTCAGTTCTTTGTGTCTAACTCCCATGGAAGCATCCAATTTAATTTGATTAGTGTATTTTTTGTTTATACCTGATTATATATATTTATATCCTGAGTAAAGAATATTAGGTATGTTTCCTATATCTTTTAGCAAGCATTGTTCTTAATATGCATGCATGTTACTCAGCATACATGTTACTAGTTACTTCAAGCTGTTGCTGTGATAAGTCATGTTTTCCCCTTTATGGATATGCTCAAATCTTGACCTCATTGCAGTCTGAGAACGAATGTCACTGTCATTGTTCTTTGTTCTGTCTTTGAGAGGTTTTTTAACTTTTGCATGTATACTCATACATGATTTTATTTTCTCACATTGTCCTTAAGTAGGTTTAGAATCAAGATTACAATGGGCTCAAAAATAATACAGGTGGCTTTCACATATTTTTCCCATTTTCAGCAACAAATTGTCTATTAACTAAAATTGAGAATTTTGTAGTATGTAAAAGGTATTCAAGTTTGGAATTTTTTAAGTAGAGAAGATTTGGACAACATTCTAAGTTCACCATTTTTGTTGTGGAACTTTGCCATTTCAGCTTTATGCATGTGTTTATTTTCTAGTGATTTACAGACTTTATTCAGGTGTCACACTTTATTAGCATAAAGTTTCATAAAAACATTGTACTGGTGGCTATCTATTCAGTATTCTATACACACACACACACAATCAGTTCATACTATATTTTTTTTCTCTTATGATCCTTGCTGAGTCTTTCCAAAATCATCTTTTGGCTTTATGAATCTTCTCTTTTTAAACATTCTGTTCAAATTTGAATTATTTCATTTTTTCTGTAATTATTTCCTTTTTCTTTCTTTGATCTACTCTCTTTTTTTCCCCGTCTTTCTGAATTGAATGCTTAGTTTATTTATTCTTGGTGTTTTGAGGTAGCATCTCTCTTCATAGCCCTGATTGTCTTGGTTCTCACCATTTCAACCAGGCTGACCTCAAACTCCAGAGCTGGCATTAACTGCACACCACAGGGCTCTGCAGCCTATTCGTTTCTCTGTTTTTAAGCCAATTTCCTGACTGTTGAGTATTGTTTCAGCTGTGCCACACAGAGCTTGACATTTTGCATTTTATAATTCATTTCTGAATATTTAAAATTTTGTAACTTTTGTGTGTGTATAACGCAAGGCAAGTGTGTGAATTCAGTTCAGCTTTATCAAATGAGCCATCTTTGCCAGACCCTAAATATTTCTTAATTCTTCTGTAATTTACTTTTGCATCTGAAATATTATTTAGTGTATCTTGTATGGGAAAATAGGTATAATTTGACATTAAAAATCAATAGGATGACCAATTTGAGTTATTTACCAAACAGCAGGCTGACAGAAGATATCTGAGACACATGTGTTACAATCTAGACCATGTCAACATTTTCAGACCAGAAAAGACAGCGTAGCCTACCCAGCCAGCGCCAGGCCTTTGACAGGGCTTGTCTCAAAAGAATAACGGGAGTCTCCTGAGAAAAAAGCCCCCACGTTGGCTCCCCGCGCCCGCGCTTCTGCCTGTTATTCCAGTGCTCAGTAGGTGGAGGCGGGAGATTGGGAGCTCAAGTTCAACCCCAACTGCAAGGCAGGAGATAGCTCCGTGGCAGAGTTTTCTGAGTATGTGTGAGGCTCTAGGTTCAGGCACTAATACTGTAAAGCAAATGAAGAAAAAACATAAAACTTTGTTTGAGAAAAGGAAACTGGAGTAGAGAGCTGACTCAGCCGTTAGAGCTCGCCCTGCTCTTCCAGGCTCCAAGTTCAATTCCTAGAAACCATGTCAGGTGTTCACGCCCGCCTGCGATTCCTGGGGAATCCAGCTCCCCTGGCCTCTTTGAACACCTGTACTTATGTGCACATACTACACAGAGACATATAATTTAAAATAATAAAAAGAAATCATTCAAAACTGTAAAGAGGGAAGAGTTTTGTCTAACAGGAGAAACTGGATGGATACATTTGGGTAAACGCATGCACTGAAATGCTCTGTAGTACTCACAAAGCACACAGCTATACTTCCTTACATCAGCAGTGTTGCGTGCAGTTCCTTCATGAAAAAAGTATACATAATGACATTTATCTCACCAAAGAATATGTGACAATATGCAACTCAAGAATGTTCACACAAACACATAAATACACTCATGCAACAGTAGAAAGATTTGATGTGAAGAATAAATGTTCTATTCGAAGAATAGAATGGTTTTAACCCACCCTCCTTCTGCTAGTTTTAATTAGTTAACAATCTCCCTCCCAACTTAGCATTTTAAAGTGCCAAATATCTACTATCCCACAGTTTTTGAGGTTAAAGGTTATGGTGTGGCTTAGGTGCATGGCCCTGGCTCAGGGTCTTGGAGGAGGCGGCCTGCAGTCTTGTTAGTTGGGTTAGTCATTTCTAGACTTGGTTAGGACTGGAGAGTGTCTCCCAGATAGCTCCCTTTACAGTTGTTGGTGGGGTGCCATTTTTCCTGTCCACTGCTCTGGCTCCTCAAGCCCGCTGAGGTTATTTATGACGCAGTATTTGGCTTCCTTCTAGGGTTTGTGACCCAGGCACTTCAGATTTATTCTGTTTGTTAGCAGCGAGGAGTTGAGTCCAGTGAGGCAGACTAGGCTACACCTCTTGAAGAAGGAGCTTTAAAACAGAAATTGTAATGAGAAAATTAATGTGACAGCAAAGTAGGGATGTTCCTTTCATTCCTGATGAGTGGTGCAGAGGAAAGGCACTGGGTTCAAATTCTGACATTTTCATAACCAACTGTTCTTTAAGCAAGGACCCTTAGATGCTTCTTCAATGAAATGAATATAATAGTAATATCTGTTGTATAGGGAATGTGGACAGAATACATAAAAAGAAATAAAGGAAGGTATTTAGCATGCAGGCTTTTATTTGGTAAGCAGTAAGATCTGGTATTTACCTTTTTTCCCCTCTCTGCTGGGACATATAAGTAATTTTCAGACAGTATTGTTTTTCTGTAGTTTGATTAGCAAAATTGAGTTTATTTTAAGGTAGCTACCGTTCATACTTAGTGAAAATCCTGCTTATAACTGTTTGACCTTGGGGACTTGAAAACTGCCGATTAATGTTTCTACATATAAACAGGTATAAATATTAGATGCTTGGTAAACAGCATAATGCCAGTTTGTGCCAGTAGATATTCTATTAGCAGCCTATTCTTCTTGTTATTCTCTGTAAACTATTGGTGGCCTTTGAAAGTCTGTTTTAGGCAAGGAAGACTTGTCCTAAACTTGGGAATTCTGCTTCAGAGATATCTAAAATACAGTAAGGTAAAAAAAGTGTGTCAGACTTCAAACTAATCCTATATTGGGAATTCTGTTTCGTTGTTTTTAAGACACATTGACTTGTCACCTACACACACACACACACACACACACACACACACACACACTCCTTTGGTTCCCATTAGGTACTCAATAGAATAGATGGAAAATGTGTTACTGGAGTAGAAATTCTGATTTGTTGCCGGGCGGTGGGTGGCGCATGCCTTTAATCCCAGCACTCGTGAGGCAGAGACAGGTGATCTCTGAGTTAGAGGCCAGCCTCGTCTACAAGAGCGAGTTCCAGGCTCCAAAGCTACAGAGAAACCCTGTCTTCAAAAACAAAAACAACAAAAAATTTGATTTGTTACCGTTACAATGTTCTGCCTAAAGTCAGCAAATTACCCTTTAGTATTCTTTATTGTTCCTGATACAGAAACTATTAAAGATGCTGCCTATCAATGGGAGATCCTTATTTCAAACTGATAGCAATGAAAAATAAAAGCTATCAGTTAGCTGATTCTTTTTGTTCTATGCATAGCAGTTTTAAATAAACCCATCTGATGCTGCAGTGGTGCTGGGTAAACTTATAAAAACATATTGTATTATATTACTGTTGAAAATAACTATAAGCAGCTAGCTCAGATAAAATTTGTAACCCTATCATTACAGATAATCAATAAATTGTTATTGAATGCATAAACTACTGAATGTGCATTTTATTGTGGAGAAAAACTTCAGGGTAACATTTTGTTTATATGTTTAGAAATTCTGAACCAAGCAAGGCATTTTGATTAGATCTTATTTGACATTTTATTTGGTCTGATCCCCTACTTTCCACTTATTTCTAGCCACTCATTGGCCGCACATTTCTCTTCCCTGTTGCTGTCTTTGTAAGGTCAGTTCCTAGCAAACGGATTTTTTCTAAAAGATGACTTAAGATATCTTTAAGATATGAACGAATATGTTCATTTATCCACGTGAACCAAGTAAAAGTGAGGGTACACGAATTTCATGACCAGCAAAGTGGGCGACTCTAATCCAGTCTCCTCGAGGCTGGCCTGCTGCTCTGCTGTTTACACCTGTCTAGTGTACTCTGACTTCTGTAGAGAAGAGGACCAAGTCGTCTTTGTAAGTAGTTGGAGACTCCCGACTTCCCTAGTGATGTTTTTAGAATATTTTCTAGGTACGAGTTTTTAAAGCGCACTTCTTTGGACTGAACTGATCAAATGTTGCATAAGCTCTGGAGGGGCCAAAACAAGTTAAAAAGCCACCCTCATGTACAGCTGCGGGACTAGGTATTAGGTCGCTTCTAGGAAGAAAAATTTGATTCATGGCTCTTTTCCAGAGGGGACATTTGCAGACTTCGCTTCCGCACAACGTGAAGCGCGCCTCTTCCTGCCGAGGCCCGTGTCCCCGAGGGC
>LOEQ01005781.1:2891-20815 GCA_001685075.1 Bramus lutescens | reverse complement strand
TGTAAACACGGAAGTGGCCGCGGGGGTGGGGGATGTGCTGCGCCACTGCTGCAGCGGAAGGGCACGGACTTAAGTTACATAGAAAAAGCAGCTTTACTTGCTAGCTGACAGCGCAGCGAGGGCCCCAGGTCAATGTGGCACTGCTTGAACACTGTTGCTTACTGAAATAAGAGGCGCACGCGATCTTTTCTCTGGTTCTGTTTCGTATCATCGATGTGGAATCGGAAGCTGTAAAAGATCTGAACAGTCTTTTCCATCTATTGTTTTTAGGTAGGGGTCTTGAAATCAATAATTTGGCTAACAAAGCACACTCAGTTCGATTGGGAAGAAAAATCAACATATTTATCCCTAAATTTATCAGAACTATAAATTCAAATAAAAGTTGGACTTAATGAAACATATGTACTGTAGAATACATGACGGTGGGTGTGTTTAGTCTGTGGCGTATTTTACACCTTTCAGAAATCCCTATGGAAATCACAACTTACTGAGCAGCATTTAAATACCATTTTTGGATAAGAATTTTTATTGAATGAAGCAGAACACAATGAGAACTTAGATCCTTGTTCAGTCCATTGATCATTATGAATTAGTGTACATTTTCATGTCGGCATAGTGGTGTTTTGAGTGTTGAAGTGTGTATAGTTGAGATTTCGGGGCTGGAGAAGTGTTCATTGGTTAAGACCACTTGTTGCTGTTGCAGAGGTCCTGGGTTTAGTTATCAGCACCAACGTTCACATCCATCTGGAACTCCAGTTCCAGGGGATACAACCCCCTCTTCTCAAGTCCATGAACACCAGGCACACATGGTGCACATAAATATATGCAAAGGTTTAATAAATAAACCCAAAGATGTTATTTCCAGAGTGTGTGAATACTTGAGAGAGAACCATATCAGTTTCTTCACTGTAGAGGTAGAGGACTTGATTCTGCAAGTGGAAGGTTTCTTTCCGTGAGCTTTTGGAATTATCAGTAAAACTGGGAAGTGCATATTACGAAGTCTTTGGAAATAAATGTTTTTTTATTTTATAGGCTTTCTGGTTTTGTGGTGCCAGGTATCTGTGCCAGGACCTCCGGCTTGTGGGGCAAATGCTCACTATGGAGCTGCACCACCTTCGATGCGATTTTCTAAGAGTTTGGATGCCATTTTCCAGATCGTATTGCTTTTTAACTACTCCTTACATAAATCTTATAACTAAGGGGTTTAAAAAAAATCACAATTTGCTATGAAAGACTGTTTTATGCATAATTATTTTATTTCTCCTTTCATGCTCATGTAATCTGAAGGTCCCTACCGACTTTTAGAAGGAGGACTTGCTGATATACTCAGAGTTAGTCCAGTGAGTTAAAAACTGGAGAAGGAAATAGGAATTTAAAAAATTATTATTTTTATGGTTCTCAATTTTTTATTGCTGACAGTTTAATCGCACATGTAGAGTTATGCTTTCAGTTTTTTTGTTTGTTTTTGTTTTTGAAACAAAAGTCTCATTCCAGGCTGGCCTCAAACTTTCCATATAGCTGTGGCTGGCCTTGATCCCTTGCCTCCGCCTCCTGAATGCTAGTATTAGAGAGAGGCCTGTGATGCGGGATTAAGCATGTACTCTGCCAATTGAGCTACATCCCCAACCCCAGTATCTACATTTTGTGAGTAAATGGATGTAATGATCTCTTTATCTCCTTGAAAGAAGTCATCAGATTTAAGCAAGCAGATGAAAATCTATGTAATGTACAAATAAGGTAGCTATAATGATTGCAGTAATTACCTGATGATCATGTAAAATGAGTGACACTTGGGAAGAACTTAGAGAATAAATAAACTTTTGACTTGAATAATGTTAGTGTAACTTGTTTCTAAGCAACTCTAGATCCCTTAATAGGATCACTGCTACATCACTACAGGGTGTACATTGCTTTTACCTTCCCTGTGTACAACTTAAGCATTACACATACAGTCCTTCAGTTATTAATATTTATGCTATTAGGAGTTTGAGTGGATGAAACAAACAAACTTGTAACTAATCTGTGTCATTTTAAAATTAAAAATTTTGTAGTCAAGACTTAATATTCTTACTAAATTTGTATCTGGGTGGGGCATGGTTGATACCTTCCTTAGTCAGAGCACTGAGGAGGCAGGAGTAGGCAGGATAGCCAGGGCTATGTACTCAGAAATTTGGTTAAGGAACCGTAGAATCAAGGGTTGAGGTTCTCTAGTTTGCTGTGGACAAACATATATCCTAGTTAACCTTAATCTTAAGCTCTTTAGCACTTGACTAGACGATCTCTGAGGACTTCTAAAGCTCTAGAATCACGAGTGGTCCAACACATTTAATGCAAAGGTAAAGATGTGAGATTTGCTTTTAAAAGAAATTTTAGAAAATATACCATGTGAGTATGTCATGGAGGTTAACTTCTTTTTTAGCCAGCCTTTGGAAACTTACAGTAAGTATTTGATGTAGTTTAATACTTGAGACTCAGTTCTGGTATATGAAAGTGTGTGTGTCAGTGTGTCTGTGTGCGCACACGTGTGTGTGCACACGCATAGATTAATAAGGGAAAACAATTGCCTAGGATTATTACTTTCCTAATAATTTAGGAAATTATGAACATAATAATGTATGCACTGGCTCGATTTGGGAGATTTTTAGTTTAAAAGATTCTTCTTCTCTGAAGTGTGCAGTCCTTGACTGCTCCTCTTCTTCCTCTTTCATCCTTTCCTCCTCCATTTTCTCTTTTTTTGTTTTAAGACAAGGTCTTACTATGTAGCCAAGGCTGTCCTGGAACTCAGAATGTAGATAAGACTGGCCTCAAAGTCAACAGAGACCCCTCTGCCTTTGCTTCCTGGGTGCTGGCATTAATTTCTTTTCCTTTTCCTTTTGAGAAGGTCATCAGGGTTTTCTCTGCATTTTTTCCCCACAAGACAGTGTAGTTCTGGCTGTCCTGGAACTCACTCTGTAGACCATGCTGGCCTTGAACTTGATATCTGACTGCCTCTGCCTCCTGAAGAATGCTGGCATTAAAGGCTCACACCACGACCACCTGGCAACAGTGCAGTTCTTAAATGAAAAGATAATTTTTCTATGGAAATACTGGATAGTCTCTCTGTGTGTGAATGCATGTACATGTGGAGGCAGAGGTTGATAGTAGGCATTTTCCTCAATTTCTCTGCCTTATTTTTTTGAAACAGAATTTCTCATTGAGCCTTCAGATTCAACTAGATTGGCTAGTCAGGAAGTCCCTGAGATCCTCCTGTCTCTGCCTCCCCCACACTGGCACGGTACTGGGGACTGAGCACCCAGCTTGGTGCTTTATTTGGGTACTAGGTATCAGATTGAGACCTTCCTGCTTTTGTGTAACTGAACCACCACATCAGCATTAGTCATCTCAGTGATAAAACAATCTGTATTTGGTCAGTATTCATTACGAAACTGAAGAAATCTCATTTCTGATGTACTTCAAACTGAAATAGCTAATAAAGGTTGGTTATCTCTTATCCACAATACTTGGAACAGAAATGTTTTACTTAGTAAGTTTTATGGATTTTGGAATATCACATACAAACTGCAAAACATTTCAGAAGTTCAGATTTGGTTGTTATTGTGTCAGTCTTGGAAAAAAATCATTAAAAGTAGCATTATATGAAAAAGTAGGGCCAGCTGTTGCTTGTGTGTGCCTTTAATCCCAGCATTCTGGAGATAGAGGCAGGCAGATCTCTATAATAAGTTCAAGACCAGCCTGGTCTACAGAGAGTTCCATGGCAGGGTTATGCAGAGAAACCCTGTCTCGACCTCCTGCCCTCACCCCCCCCCGCCCAAAAAAGAAAAAAAGAAAAGAAGAAGACAAACAAATGGTGCGGAGACAGACAGCACACTGATCTAGATTCCAAGAGGCTTCTGGGGTCTAGAAAGCCAAAGTATTTTCCATAGATTACTCGAAAGATTCCTTCCTTTGAAAGATTACTTGCCTTTCAGTTTTTCAAGTGTATAGAAACAATAAAAAATTTAAAAAGATTCCCAGCGTATATAAAGCATGCTGGATTTAGTGGCACAGGTCTGTAATCCCAGCTACTCTGGAAACTGAGGCAGGGTTATTGCTAGCTCATGGCTTATGTAGACTTTGGAGGAATTCAAAGATAGTCTGTGCAAACTAAATGACCCCCCATCTGAAATAAACAAACAAACAAATGAGGGCCGAGTATATAGCCTAGTGGTAGACTGCTTGCCTAGTTTATGTGAGGCCCTGGGTTCATTCCCTCATGAACTAAACGTACCTAATATATACATGCATGCACACATTCACAACATATTCACACTTGTAAAGCCACTGAATTATTTTACTTATTTTTCATAATATATGCATATTTAAGTAACATGTATAATAGTAAATGAGTAAATATTTTTGAAGTTAATTTTGTGCCAGGCGGTGGTAGCACATGCTAATCCCAGCACTTGGGAGGCAGAGACAGGCGAATCTCTGAGTTCGAGGCCAGCCTGAGCCAGCCTGGACTACAGAGTGAGTTCCAGGACAACCAGGGCTACACAAAGAAACCCTGTCTCAAAAAAATGAACAAGTTTGTTTGCTTGTTTGCTTATTGTGCTAGCCCAGGCTAGCTAGACCCAAACTCCTAAATGTTGGGATTTCAGGCATGAAGTTGCTATGCCTGGCTAAGTTTTATTTTTCAAATACAATAATTATCTGATGGGACTTATTCTCAGAGTCTTTTTGAGATTCTTAATAATTTGAACGCAGAAGTGTCTTCTGACGAAAGTTAAGTGTAAGAATGTGTTTATGCTTTCATTTGGTGTAATAGCCACTAGCCACCTGTGGGTTTAGGCTGGGAGATTGAATTTTGGAAGTTCTTTATATTGATTACATGCTGACATGGAAATATTTTGGATGTATTAGGAGGTTAAACAAAAGGTATTAATCTCAGTTGGGGATGTAGCTCAATGGTCACCGGCCCCAAAGGTATTAATACCACCTTTGTACTTTTTTAAATGTGGCTATGAGAAAAAAATTATAATTATGGCTTGAATTTCATTGGTCAACTTTGGCTTGGAGAGTAATTTAAACTTTCTTTTTTATACTTACAAAGCTATATTGGCTTAAGGGAGACAGATGTTAAAGTCCGACCCTCCTTCATTGCAGTGATTTGTCGCCTGCTCTGTCCCTGTTGGAGCTCTGGGGTCTTTGAGGATGTGGTCCGTCAGTGCAGAACTTGAGTGATGTCCTTGGAAATAATAGTTTCTGGCGCTGTGTTTAGGAGAAAACCGCTAACACCTAATGAAGTATTTCTCATTTTTCCATTGCTTTCAAACTCCATTGCTAGTAAAGTTTATTTCTGACTTGGGAACACTGTTATGAACTAGATCCATTGCCAGCGTTCTCTTCTGCAAAGCAGGGAGGTAAGCCTCTTGTCAGACTTAATTACCAAGTTTGGTATTTTGTAACAGCTGTTGAGAGTCTGGAGCAATGTAATACAAACTCCAGCTGATTAGAGATGGTGATGGAGCAGGCATATTTACCCGCAGTAAATGGCAGCACACACCACGTTCATTGATGACTTTGACATCAGAAGGAAGTCGTTTTGAAATGTATTTTGTCAAGTAGGCTTGTGTAGGAGTTCAACTGCTAGAAAATGAGACCTGGCAAATTACTTTCTAGTTTGTTTCTGTTTTTAAACTGAGTTGCTTATTTTTTACTATGAATTTCATGCATGTTCAGAAAGTAGTAAGAAGGAATTTTATTAAATGTTGCTTTTAGTTTGCTTACTTTGGTTGCAAGGCACTGTTAGATTGATATTTATATCTATAGAAATAAGTACTTTTAATTTTTTAAATTATTGAGCTGAATAAAACAGCACTGAAGATTTTAACATTACAGAAATGGAGAAGTATTAAACTCCTGCTATCAAAGATTGATTGTTTGAGAAAATCACCTGTGAACTTAGGTCAGTTTCAAGATTTCTGCCATGTCTAGAGTTCAGACCATGACACTCTCATCTGCAGAACAAACCAGACCAGAACAGAATAAAGATTAATTTGTAGTAACATGAACTTTACATGAGATAATGGTTTTCAAAATGTACCTCAAGCTACTTAAGAATTTAGGGCATACAGTATGTAGCTGTTAGTCAAGTATTTCTGTAGTTGTTGTTTATACCTTAAATATTTTAAAATCTAATTTTATTGCCCTATGATTATTAAATACTTCAAGCTATACTTGTAGTACCATACAGTTTTTAGAGTATATCTTCATAATATTACATAAGGAATTAGCTTACCCGGGATAGTTTATTAATAGCACCTAAGACAACAGTTAAATTACAACACCAATCCTGCTTTAAAGAGAAGGGCTCCCAGGTTGATGTTTAAAACCTGAGAATTTTCCTTCTGAGGGTTGTTAGTGTCTGTGAGTCTTATAGGCGCCATGTGAAAAGCGCACTCAAGGGTGGTGTCTTCTCAACTTAATGCGAAGTTTTTAAAGCTGGACTAGAAGGCGAGTGAATACTTTGCCTCACTGAAGCTGCAGATAAGAGTAAGCAGGGTCACCTAAAGATAGATTTACTTAGAGGTGTGGCTGCCTCTCCGGGTTCATTTAGCTTTGAGCAGATCTCCATAAATGGAAAGAGCAGCTGGAGAGATCGAGTACCTAGCTTGAGAGTGTGGACGGTGTGTGACAGGTGCCGAAACAGGCTGGAAGTCTTACAAGTGCTTGCCAAATGACTTTGTTGTTAAATGCTGAGGTTTTAGCATTTGGTGAATTTGGAGGCACTAACATTTTCGTTTTTACAATTAAAAGTTTCTTGAGACAGGCTTTAGAAGATTCATGTCTGTACTTGTGAATTTGTCATGGCTTTATGAAACTGAACAGTCACAAAAGCTCCTTGAGAATATCTTCTGAAAAACAGTCAAATTAATATTTATTATTTGTTTCAGGACCTCTAATTACATAAATTATTCAGAATATAAATAGGTCAGATTGTGAAATAAATGTACGACTAAGGTAATGATGAGTTCTTGACAATTCTGTAAAACCATGAGATTGTTTTTAACTTGGTACATAAAAGAAATGCCATGTGTTATATGGAAAATCTAGGGTTATATACACTGCTTAGAGGTGGAGCACTTGCCTCACAATGTGGGAGGTGCTGGAGTTTAATCCTCAACATCTCAAAACTAAACAAAACTAGTTGTGAATGCAAAGCTTCCAATTTTACAGGAATGAGAAGTCATTGTACTAAATTATTTCATGCCAGACACTGTGTGTGGTTTGCACAGCTATTTGTGGAAATCGTCCTGCTCTATAAAAGTGGAAACTGAGGCATTAGAGAGTAAGGGCCTTGGTGGCAGAGACTGAGAACCTAGACTGTTAGACCTGACCTGAAAGTGTAAACCTCTGAATATTTCACTGTTTCATAAGTCATTTGATAGCAAAGCATGAAAGAGCTAGGAAGAGCATCCATCTCTTCATCCTACAGCTACATATGTACATTTCTTAGGGAAAACCTAGCGAAGCCCACTGAAATTTTGAAAAGAGCAACATTACTGTGAAAAGTTATCAAATGTTGTGACAGGAAGATTAATACCTTGCCTGGAGATTGTCCACTCACAGGAAACTGTATAAAAATTGAAGCAATTCATTAGGCTAGCTTAGAAAAAAGTGTTTCTACCTGATTTCTGTTGACCATATTACTCCAGTTTAGAGACAACACATCCGATTACATAATTGGCCTACAGAGTTCTCTCTGTTCCCGACTCCCGTGGACGAGTATCACAGTTAATTTTGATCTAAAATGGATGCAATTTTCATATTTCAAGGTTCTTTCTTTGCTGTTTTTTGGTTAAGATCCAGGAGCTTCTCACTAATTTGTAATTAGCTTCATTGGGTTTTTAGTTTTGAAATAGGGTCTGCCTATATATAGCCCACGGTAGCTCAAACTCCTTTCCCTGCCTGAACCTTCCAAGTACTAGGATTATAAGAAAGCGACACTATACCTGGCTCATTGGTTGCTTTTCAACTCAACATTCACTTTAAAGAGCATATAGACATAAAACTTTATGATTGTTTATTATTTTAGTAAGTAGTTAATGAGTGAATACTCACTGGCTTATGTAGAATTGTTCCTTTTTACCCCCACAGTGGAAGCATCAGTTCATAGCAGTAATGCACACTGTACAGATAAGACAATTGAAGCTGCCGAAGCCCTGCTTCATATGGAATCTCCTACCTGCTTGAGGGATTCAAGAAGTCCTGGTATGTGAACTGTCTGTCACATCATTTCCTATTAGAATGAAGACTTTAATGCACAGCAGTTATTGCTGGAGTTCTTCAAGATATATGCATAAATACTTGATATCAATAACTGATATTAAAGGCTCTCATATCTTAAGTGCGTACTTAATAATGTCCTAATAAATAATGCAGAAAGTGCCCATAAATAGTTGTATATGTATAATGTTTATTTTCTTGATTCTGGTAAATTATAGGTAGTTGTAGTCCTTAAGAGGAGGACAAGTTGGACCATTTGCTTCCTATAGCCTTTCAATCCGATACTCACTGATCAACAGGCAGTAACTACATGGAACTGGCCATGGTAGAGCGGGAAAGGAATTTATCTTATATACCTTTCAGCTTGTGAAATAAGGTTCCTTTTTTCCTTGTAGATTGACTTTAATAGTGGTGTTGTACTAGTTTGATTTTGTCCTAATTTTAATTCATTGTGCAGGAATTATAGTTAGTTGCTAACAACTGCCAATTTTAAAAGGTTACTTTATGTGTATGGGTGTTTGCCTGCATGCATGTCTGCACGTGTGTGTGTCTGATGCCCATGGGTGCCAGAAGAGAGAGGGTCAGATCCTCTGGGACTAGAGTTGAAGATGGTTGTGAGCTGTCATGTAGATGTTGGGAATTGTATTCCAGTCCTGAAAGGGCAGTCGGTTTTCTTAAAAACACTTAGCCATTTTTCATTTTTCCTACAATCATATTTTTAGTTAGCTTAGGAATCCAATGCATTCTTCAAGGTTATGAGAAGTAAACAGTGACTTTGCTGGGTAGCATATTGATCCATGTTAGGAGACAGTATCTGGATCTACTTATTTGAAATAGAAGTGTGGTATCCTGGTTATTCATGTATATGTGATGGGAGTTGAAACAACACATTATGTAGTAGAATACCAGATAGCAATCTGTATGTACTATTTTAGTGATTTACAATAATATTTAGTGACTGTCCTGAAATGAACAGCTAGTCAGTCCTTTTTTCATATTTTAAAATGAAAAAATATATACATTGTACTGAACATACATTTGTATTTTTACATTTTTGTATCATGTCCTTGTATTCCCCAGTTAATAAATAATGGCAGATATGTACAATGGAAGTAATTATTTAAGGACCATTATTTTTTAATTTTCTTTGTCAAAATAATGTAAAATGTTGCTATAATTAACCTATAAGTTTAAAGGGAGTTGGAGAGATGGCTCAGGTTAAGAGCACTGTGTACTCTTGCAGAGGACCTGGGTTTGGTTTCCACGCGCACATGGTAACTCCCAATTCTAGAGGATCTGATGCCCCCTTCTGGCTTCTGGAAGCATTAGGCACACAAGTGCACAAACATGCCAGCAAAACACCCATACACATAAAATAAAAATAAATCTTCTTTAAAAAGTACCTAAAAGTATGAAAAAGAAGTTGGCTTCATAACTGACAAAGTGATTGTCCTTTACTTGTATATTTTAGAACATTTTGGATATTCAGTTACTTGATGTCTTCAGGCACAAGTCCTTAATCTTACTTTGAATAATTCTTCTGTAAACCTTGCCTCTTCTAAATATTGAACTTTCCACATAGGAAACTATAATAGGGGTGGGAAATTTTAATTTTTCAACTTTTTTTTATAGTGGAAGTGTTTGTTCCTCCTTGTATATCAACTCCAGAGTTCATCCATGCTGCGATGAGGCCAGATGTCATTACAGAGACTGTAGTGGAGGTGTCGACGGAAGAGTCTGAACCAATGGATGCCTCACCTATTCCCACTTCACCAGATAGCCACGAACCAATGAAAAAGAAAAAAGGTAAGTATATTTATCAAATGAGAAATCTTTCCCATCTTTTTGTTTTTTTGTTTATTTTGTTTTTTGAAACAGGGTTTCTCTGTGTAACCCTGGCTGTCCTGGAACTCACTCTGTAGACCAAGATGGCCTTGAATTCAAAGCAGTCAGTCTTGCCTCTGAATTGAGTACTGGGATTAAAGTTATGTGCCACCTCTACCTGGCAGATTTTAATATTATTTTAACTAGACTCAGGAATAAGCAAATTGAGATGTGCTTTAATGATAATAATATTGTTTAAAGATGTTTGTGGCCAGACCTGGTAATGCTTACCTATAATCACTAGTTGGAGACTGAAGCAGA
Source organism: Bramus lutescens (assembly GCA_001685075.1). Taxonomy (NCBI): domain Eukaryota; kingdom Metazoa; phylum Chordata; class Mammalia; order Rodentia; family Cricetidae; genus Bramus; species Bramus lutescens. The sequence continues at coordinate 10,402 of LOEQ01005781.1, read as the reverse complement.
AGGATCTAGTATTCAAGGCCATTGAGCTACCATCCATTAATAAAAATAATTCCCCCAATTGCTGAGACACACACATATACCACAGCAATAGAACACCTGGCATGTTCAGTACCCTAGGTCCCGTCCCCTGTATTGCTCATCACAAACACCCTCAAAAAAGGTGTTTGCATTTAAGGGCTAAAGGTGCAGGAGCTGGGTCCCCAAAAGAGCCAAAGTCCCTACATTGTAAACTCTTTAGAGGAATTTGCTTATTACATTCAAACTTGGATTTTTGAATTATTGTTTTTGGGAGAAGGTCTTATTTATATATAGCTCAAGCTACCCTTGAATTTATCATTCTCCTGCCTTGGCCTCACTAGTATTGAGATGATTTCAAGCAGGTGCTACCTAGACAGCCTACACACACACACACACACAACACTGCCAAGTAATAACGTGGTCAGTGTTTTAAAAAAACCAATGCAGCTATGGTTTGACATGCTGGTGGGCAATTTTTTCTTTTTACTGAAAATTGGTTTTTCATATATTTTGATTTTTTTTCTTCCCCTAATGCCTCCCAGATCCTCTGTTTCCCTACCTCCCTTTCCTGAAATTGGAAAATGAATCCAATTTCATTCTTTTTCAAAAAAAAAACACCCCAAACCAAAACAAACAAAAAATAACAAAACAAAAAGCTCTCAGAACACACACACACAAAAAAGAAAAAACAAAAAAACAAAACAAAACAGTCTGTTTTGTGTGGCCCCCTCTCTTGAGCTTGCGTCGGCATATCTTGGACTGTGGTTGATGTGGGATTTCACAAGGACTATGAATCTTTCTTTTAATCCAAATATTTTCTCCATTGTTTCATCCTCTTACCGTTCCTGGCTTTTCCCCTTCCTTCCCAACTCTGCACCCCTTCTCCTTGAGCTGCTACCTCCTCATACTATTTTCTTCTCTTCCTTCTGTCTTTCCCCGACTTCTCATACAGACCCACCTGCTTCTGCCCCCCAAATGCTGGGATTTTTACTTTTGCTAAAAAACAAAGGGTGGGGACTGAATAGATGGCCTAGAAGTTAAGAACACTGGTTGGTCTTCTAGATTCTATTCCCAGCACTCACATGACGGTTCACAGCTGTCTGTAAATCTATTTCCAGAGGATCTGATGCACAGCTGCCTTTAACTCCAGTTTCATGGGTCTTGATGCCCTCTTCTCGGTACCAGACATACAAAGTGGTACACAGACATACATGCAGACAAAACTTCTGTACATGTTAAATACACGAACACAAACATCTAAGATTCCCAGTATAAACGTAGTAGTAACAAGAAGAGAATTCCACTTTTTAAGCCGCATCTCAGTGGGTAAAGCGTAAGGGGCCAGCATACCTGCCACATGACAAGGAAATGGAAATACAATGCATTTGTCTTTTACTATCAAGTCAAGGGTAAAATTTCAAAGAAACTAAATCTTTAGTTAAGAACTTGTATTACTATCTTATTGCTGTGATAAAACCCCATGACCAGGGCAAATTGCAGAAGGAAGGGTTTATTTGACTTACAGCTCCAGAGGGAGAAGAGTCTTTCATTTGGGAAATGTGGCCACAGAACTCATCTAGTTACACTTTCTTCATTCTTTGTTTGCATTTTAGGATAAAATAACACACTGCCTTCCATTATCCAATTTAGACAGAGATGACAGAGGTTAAATATGTCTTAACAGTACAGCATATTCTGTTACTCACTACCAGTAAAATCCTTTGGCATAAAGAATGAAAAATAAAACAACAAAAAGACAGATAATCCAATCACTCACTGCTGGGCAAATGAATAGATATTGCTCAGAAGTACAAATTGCCAGTGTATACATGTGAAAATGCATCTTTACCTCCCAGGGAAATGCAGGTGAAGATACATTTGCTGTACCCTTTCATCCAACTCAGAATGGCTGCTGCCAAGAGGACTAAGTGGGCATGGTGCTCATTCCTGTGATCCTAGCACATAGAAGGCCAAGAAAGGACTGTTGAAAGTTGAGTTGCCTGAAGTGCATTGTAAAACTCTATTTTGGTGGCCAGTTTGGTCTACAGAGTGAGTTCCAGGCACCTAGAGCTACACAGAGAGAACTGTCTCAAAAACAAACAAACCAAACAAATAAGCAAAAACCAAGCAGGGCAGTGGTGCCACATGCCTTTAATGAGAGGTAGAGAGAGAGATGAATCTCTGGGTTTGAGGCCAAACTGGTCTACATAATGAGTTCTAGGACACCCAGGGCTCCACAGAGAAACCCTGTCTTGAAAAACCAAAAAGAAAAAAAAAAACAAAGACAAGAGCTGGTGTGATGGCTCAGCATGTAAAGGGGCTTGCAAGCCTCATAGTCTGAGTTCAGTCCCTGGGGTCCACATGGCAGTGCGAGAGAACTGATTCCTGCATATTGATCTCTGATGTCCACGTGCATATGTAACACTGTGTTGAGGACACACACACTAATACATGTAATAAAAAACAACAAAAATACCACCATCTCAACAAAATGCAGCACCTCCTACTAAGAATGGGCCACTGGTGGGTAGGGGAATGAAACACTTTTGCACTGTTGGTAGTAATGTAAATTATGGGGTTCCTCAAAAAGTTGAAAATAGAACTTACAGTATGCTCCAACTATACCAATCATATATACACGAAGGAATCTTAAGTCAGCATACAATATATAATGAATCTTAGTTTTGTCATGATTATAGTAGCCAAGTTATAGAATCTAGGTACCTATCAACAGATGAATGGAAAAATAAAATGTGAGTGTGTGTGTGTGTATGGGGGGGAAGAGAGAGAGAGAGGAGTGTCTTAGGGTTTCTATTGCTGTGAGGTGTAGCAGCCTTTCTTGGACTGCCAGTCCCAAAATCATGACATGGAGACCTATTATTAATTATGAATGCTTGGCCTTAGCTTAGATTTGTTTCTAGTTGTTTTCGTGTGTTTGTTTATTTGTTTTTTAGCTTAAATTAACCCATTTGTTAATCTTTGTGTTGCCCTGAGAATTGTTTGCCTCATCTGCTTACTGTCCACCCTGATTTCCTGCTCCTTTGTGTCTGGCTGGCTCCCTTTTTCTCTCTGCTCAACAAACCTGCCTATCCCTACTCTGTCTAGCTATTGGCTGTTCAGCTTTTTCTTAAACCAATCAAGTGCCTTAGGCAGGCAAGGCAAAGCAGCAACACATCTTTACATAATTACATATCTTTATATAGTTAAACAATTATTCTGCAACACATCTTTACATAGTTAAACAAGTATTCTGCTTCACAGCAGTGAAGAGACACTGACCACAGCAACTCTTTTAAAAGAAAACATTTAATTGTGGTGGCTTACCGTTCAGTGGTCCAGTCCGTTATCATGGTGGGGAGCATGGCAGCATTAGGTGGACATGGTGCTGGCTTCATCTTCATCAGAAGGCAACAGCAAGTAGACTCAGACACTGGGCCATATCTTGAGCATAGGCAGTTTCAAAGCATGTCCCCATGGTGACACACTTCCTCTAATAAAGCCACACCTAATAGTGCCACTCCCTATGAGTTTATTGGGCCAACTGCATTCAAACTACCATATTGTGTCTGTGTATACATACATATGCACATGAGATGTGTGTACACACACCAGGATATTTAGAAAAAGAAGGGAATCAATGTTTTTAGGAAAATGGGTGGAATCAAGCAAAATAAACTAGACTTAGGAAAACAAACACCGTGTTTTCTCTTAGGGAACTAAGATTGAAGAAAACAAACTGTGATAAACAGTGTTAGGTGACATATCTGGAATTTCAGTACTCAGTAGATTGAAGCAGGAGGATATCAGTTTTAGGCCAGGGTGGATCATGGAAGTAGAAAGGGGACAATTTGGGAAAGGAAAGGTACCTGGCATGGAAGGAGGCCAGAAAGAGTAGTATGGAGCAGTGATTATGATAAAAGTGTACTTTATATGTGAGAATGTGATAATGAAACCCATTATTTTGTTTATACTAGTCACACAATAATTCTGTGTTGATTGCTGTCTGGGAAACAAAGTCAGAATGCCATTATTTGTGTGTTGTTACTATGTACATTTGAAGCATTGAGTCCTTGGTTATTTTTATTGTAATGTGTGTGCCAGGGTACACATGTGGAGGTTAGAGGGAAGCTGGCATTGGTTCTCTTTTCACCGTTTTCTGAATTCTGGGCATCCAGCTCAGTCTGTGGGACTTGCATGTACTGAGTCATCTTGCCAGCATCCTAAGCTTCCTTGTACTGAGGAGCCAGTGTAACTCATTTCACACGTGGCCTTAGTGTATTGAAGTCAAGCCCTCGCTTATCTGTCTCTGCCTTATGGCAGAGATAAGGACAAACATGAATGGCACACACATTTATTAGACATAATCACTTGGAAGAGTGTTCTATTTTTTTTTCAATATCTGCAGTGTTTGCACATTGACAAGGGGAAATTTTAACACTAATTTAGCTTAGAATTCTAGGGAACTGTCTCTTACAATGCAAGCAGTGTTTAATGTTTTGTGTTGAGCTCAAAGGGCTTCATATGATCATGTCATCTGCGGTACATAGATGAAATTGTTTCTAACTGAATGAAGGAGGGAGGATATGATCAAAATTACTTTCTGTGAATGTACGAAGTTCTTCAAGAATAAAAATACTTATGTTAACAAACTTTCTAACAGCTGGATGTGGTTGGCGCCCATCTTTGGTTCCAGGACTCGGAGGTAGAGGCAGTAGTATAGTATCCCTGAGCACAAGGCCAGCGTGGTCTACATAGTGAGCTCCAGGACAGCAGTCCTAAAATGTAGCAGATTGAGGCTGTCTCTGATCTGATAACAGAAGTTAGAGAATTTACTGAGTTCGTATAGTCCAGTTTCTACTAACTGTTTTATTTAAGATTACAGAAGTCTTTAATGTTCTTTTACTACAGCAGCTTTCATACACACTGGACCTTCCTGGGTGAGGGGGTGTGCTGGGGCTGCACCCAAGGCTTCAAGTGTGCTAGGCAAGCACTCTGCTGCTGAGCTACACCTCTAGGAACACTGAGTAGGCTGCCTTTAACTCACCACGTAGCGCAGGCTGACTTCAGAGTCTTCCTTTTTAGCATTTCATAGCTGTGTGCCATGCCTCCTTAGAACTGACTCTAAGCTTCACATTAGTGTCTAGTTTAGTGAGGAATGTATTTTGGAGAGTCTGGTAATTATGTTTTCAGTTGATGATTTTATTATCTTAATTTTTCAGTTGGCCGTAAACCAAAGACCCAGCAGTCACCAGTTTCCAATGGGTCTCCTGAGTTAGGAATCAAGAAGAAAGCCAGAGAAGGAAAAGGTAATTTGTGGATGGTCATTTTGGAAATAAGATAATTTTGTGTGTGTCTGTATCTCTCTCTCTCTCTCTCTCTCTCTCTCTCTTATTTTGCGGTTGCAAGAAGGATAATTTCTAGTAGATGTGCATATGGGAGTACCATCTCTCAGTTCTTAATCAGGGGCGAGTCAGCATTATGGGGAACTTTTATGAAAATAGCTGTATCTATTGATGGGATAGTGGTAATATCCATAGGACAGTACTAACCACATTGTTTGTAGGAACCATTATTTAGGAGATATTTATATAATATCACTTATGCTTATCATGCTGAACCACTTTAATAGAAGAGGCTGTACTTGTTGATTTATTTGTATGGGTGAAGTTAGGCGACAGACTGTGAGAGCCAGCAGCTCTGTACTGTGTGGTCCTAGGGACTGAACTCCGGTCATCAGTTTTGGCAACAAGCTCTGTCATTTAAGCTACCTCTGGCCTTCTGATACATACTTTTTTTTCTTCATTTCAAGACAGGATTTCTCTGTAGTCCTGGCTGTCCCAGAACTCAGAGATCCACCTGGTTTTGCTTCCTAGGTGTTGGAATTAAAGGTGTGCATCACCACACTCAACTCTTTTTAAAAGCTTTCCTGGAATTGGAGTTACAAGCAATCGTGGGTGCTGGGAACACAGGTCTTCTTCAAAAGCAGTCAGAGTTCATAACCATTCAGCCATCTCTCCAACCCCTCTGTTTTCTTATTTGGCATATTTGATGATCCCATAAACAAAATTTATCACTGGTTAATAAGTAAATGTTTTTAAATTGTCTTAAATTTTTTATTAATGTTTAAATTTGTCCTATTATTAATAGATTTATTATGTAAGTCTAGTGAAAATTGTGCCTAATAAGTCCACAGGAAAACTTAGTTATATCTAAGAGAAAGAAAGAACAAATTTGAATTTCATTGATCTTAGGAATTTGGGACACATTTGACTCAGTTTGGGACAGGTTTCAGACTTTCATTTCCTTGTCTGCCATTGGTGAACTTACATTTTGAATGTGTTTGTTTTTCTTTCAGTGTATATTGAGGCCAAGGGATGTAGCACAGCCAATGGAATACTTGCCTAGTAAACCCCTAGTGTACACATTCTTTAGCACTGAGTAGAACTAGGCATGGTAGTGCATACTTGTAATCCCAACAAGAGGATTGAAGATTCAGGGTCACCCTTGGGTACCTAGAGAGCTTAAGCTCAATTTGGGTTACTATGAGACCCTCTCCCGAAATTATATTGCAAACTTTAAAGTTACACTGTAATAGTAAGTAGAAAGTCAAACTGCAAATACATGGTTATTTCTGGCTTTGTTGCTTCATGGTGGTGCTAGGAATGGACATGAAGGTCTTGTGCACACTAAACAGGCACTCTTCTTTCTGAGCCACATCCTTAGTTCCTAAAGCACTTATAGTTTAGTCTAAATGTGAAGCAGGTGTTACAATATGGTTAAAGTTACAGATAAAGCTGTATTCAAACTCTAGCCATTGTTCTGAAAACACAAGATGAAAGTGTCTGTTATAGGTGGGAGTCCTGTGAAAGCATCCATGTTTGAATTCTGTTTTCCTTAGAACAAGATGATTACATTAGGAATGAGAACTTGGATAGAGTAATGAACTATCTACACTCAGTAACTATAGAGGTTGATGAGTCTAACTCACCAGAGTCATTTAAAGTCTTGATGTGCAGTAAAGTAATCTGTATGGTGTGGGGAGGCAGAGACAGGCAGATCTCTGTGAGTTCAAGACTAGCCTGGTGTATATAGCAAGTTCCAGGACAGCCAGGACTACATTAAATCAATAAATAAAATAATTAAATCTCTGCTCACTTTTCCTGGGTCTAGTCACAGAATCCAGTAATCCCCTGCTTGTAAAAGAGTACCCAGCTGCAGGTGTGGTTGATGATGTACATGGGTACTGATGGGGATAGACTGCTGCTTCAGAGCTGAGGAGGCGGTCCTGAGGAGGCTGGTCTTTTTTGGCTTAGAGATGTGTAACGATTAGGAGCATGGGCCTGCTTTCCGTCCTGCCCGGCTCCTGCACGGCTAGCTTAGCCCCGGAAATAACAACGCACAAATTGTATTCATTTAAGCACTGCCTGACCCATTATATGTAGCCCCTTCTTGGCTAACTCTCACATCTTGGTTAACCCATTTCTAATAATCTG
>LOEQ01005780.1:279603-292324 GCA_001685075.1 Bramus lutescens | reverse complement strand
AGCAGCCGTGGCAGTAGCCAACAGTCTGGTGGTTGTTGCTAAGCTGAGGAAGACTTCACCAAGCGTTGCAGGAGGAAGCCAACCAAGCTCAGCAGACTGGTCCAGGCTTGCTGCCCTCTCCCCTCCTGCTTCCCTCTTTGCTCTGCCCTCTGAGATGCTGACATCTCCTGTGAAAGGCTCTGCATTTCACTCAGCAGATAACAGTGCCCCTTTGCCTCTTTATTACAAATAAAAAAGCCTTGGCAACCAGTCCTGACAAGACTCTTGTTCATTTCTCAGCATCATCCTCATCCCATCCCTTCATCATTTTTTCCTGCAGAGAGTGGCACTTGGAGCTCTTTTAAGATGTATATGTGAGCTGGGCATTGGTGGTGTACTCCTTTAATCCCAGCAGAGGCAGAGGCAGGTGGATCTCTATGAATTCAAGGCCAGCCTCATCTCCAAAAGCTAGTTCTAGGATAGGCACCAAAGCTGCACAGAAACCCTGTCTCAATATTAAGTTCCTTTTACTACAACTATTTCAGTCTTAAGTGCTTTTCAGCATTTTCAGGGACCTTAAGGACTTCAGCTGTCCTTAAGGCTTGTAACATGGCATCACTATTGCCCACCTTTTCTAAATTTCTGCAGCTAAATGCCCTTTGACCAAAGAACGGATAAGGAAAATGTGGTACATGTACACAATCGAGTACTACACAGCAGAAAAAATAATGACATCTTGAATTTTGTGAACAAATGGATGAAGCTAGAAAACATCATTTTGAGTGAGGTAATCCAGATACAGAAAGACAATTATCACATGTACTCACTCAAAATGTTTTTTAAGCATAAAGCAAAGAAAAACAGCCCACAAATCACAATCCCAGAGAACCTAGACAACAATGAGGACCCTAAGAGAGACATACATGAATCTAACCTACATGGGAAGTAGAAAAAGACAAGATTGCCTGAGTAAATTGGGAGCTTGGGGACCTTGGGAGAGGGTTGTAAAAGAGGGAAGAGGTAGGAAAGGGAACAGAGAAAAATGTAGAGCTCAATAAAAGTTAAATAAAAAAACATTGTCTCAAAACCCAAAACAAAACAAAACAAAAAGACACATATGTTTCCTAGGACTCTGTACCAGCTGTTTTACTCTATCTATAAGAACTAAGATCCTCTTTTAACAGTAACCTGATGTGAGGACTTAGACATGTCAGCCACTCCTCACAATTATAAAAACTGGGGAAAACCCATGTCAATGGACTTGAAGGTCAATGTTCACTATTAGGCACTCACTGGAAGGACAAAGATCAATAATCAGATTAATTGAGAACAACTGTTGGGGGAGGGCTGCTTATTGGTTCCTGGCTGCTGATCCCCAGAAATAATTACACAGAAACTGTATTAATTAAATCACTGTTTGGCCCATTAGCTCTAGCTTCTTATTGGCTAACTCTTACATATTAATTTAACCCATTTCTATTAATCTGTGTTTCGCCACGAGGCTGTGGCTTACCAGGAAAGTTCCAAGGCCTGTGTCCATCGGGGCTACATGGATTTTCTATGATTCCACCCTTCTTTCTCCCAGCATTCAGTTAAGTTTTCCCAGCCTACCTACGTTCTGCCCTATCAACAGGCCAAGGCAGCTTTCTTCATTCATTAACCAATCTTATTCATAGCACAAAGAGGGAAATCCCACATCAGACAAGGAGAACATCAGCTAGTGACTTCTTTTCACATCTGTGTTTTTCTTGCTGTTTTGTAAGTTAAGTTTGACCTAGACCTAAGTCATGGAAACTTACATTGTTTCAATGTGATAATTTCTGCACAGCTGACCACTGCTATGGTCTCCCTCCTTCCCTTCAGCTGGTGGCTGCTGAAATCTTGACATTGAGGAGATCAGCACTCAAGAGTGGATTGTTTGACAATCTTTGACTGTGCCTGCTCCATCTTCTGTGATTTGTTTTCAAATCAAGTCACTAAGACAATGGTTTTATTGAAATGTGGTTTCCTTCAGGTCTCTAACTCTGACCTCGTCTTTAATAGGGAATAGGTTTTGTTATCATTTCTCCCTGTCATTTCAATGTACCAGAGGCCTCCAAATGTCCTCATTCAGCATAGCACCCTCCAGTTCATGTTTATGAACACATGTGTATGTAAAGGTGTTTTTTAAAAAGTTCCTGTAACATTTAAATCCCAATGCTATTTATATTTCAAATTTAGTGAATTTAAATATAGTATTCTGTCATTTTGCAAAATATAGCTGTACAAAATATTTATTTTTGACACAAAGAGCAATGAACACCCTGAATACTGTTAAGAGTTATTTGCAAGCTATTTCAACAATTTATAGACAGCATAGCCTCACTATAAGATATAAGTGAAAATCTGTGAGCATATTTTCAATAATATTCAGATTTATATGTTAGAAATCACCACTGAAATGACAGAAACTTTTAGTTTAGAAAAGTTTAATGAATATCAAACATTTTTGCATATGTTCATGTATTTTAGTCTAAATTCTTATATGATAGAAAATGTGTAATACCTGTTTTCCTGTGAATGAGATTTTAACTTAACGTGATAGCTGAGTCCATCCATTATCCTGCAAAGGACTTAGCTAATTTTTATTAATGAATGCAGCTCCATTGACCATGCTACCACATTTTCCTTATCCACCCTGATGGTCAGCTAGGTTAGCCCTGTATAGTGGCTGTTATCAATGATGCAGTACACATTTCAGCTTGTAGGGGTCTCTGTGAAATGCTAACATTGAGACTTTGGTTGGGTACCTGGAATTGTTGGAGCTAGATCCGAAAGCAATTCTAGTTTTAGTTTTGAGGTTCCTCTTCTCCAACATCCTCCCCAGCATGGTTGGTCATGGGTTTTCTTGGTGGTGGCCACAATGACTGCTGTGAGCTGGAATCTCAGAGTCAGTGTTTTTTCCATGACTCTGGTTGGTCATTTCTCTTCCGAGTACTGGCTGTTCATTTCATTTTTTTCCTTTTATTAACTGCGTGGTTTTTATGGTAACTTTTTACTTCTCTTTTTCTTCTAGGCATTAGTTCTTCAACAAATATATATTTCTGCCCATTTTTTCTCTCGTCTTATGAGCTGTCTCCTTACTGATTCTTACCTTTCCTGGGTATGCACGCAAAGTCATGTGTATCTTCACAGTTCTCTTTCCTAGGGATGAAGAGCTTTTTAGAAAATCCTTGCTCCTTCAAATACACTAAATTCTTTTCTCCTTGATTGTCTTGAATTGCTGTCAGTCTCAGCTTCAGGACACTGACTCCTTTAAGATGATTTTTTGTAGGGTAAGAGGAATGGATTCCGTTTATTCTTGTGTATGAGGAGATCCAGCTTTCTCAGCACCATTTAAGTAATCTCTTCTTCAATATGTGTTACTAACAGTTCCCTTAAAGATTGTGTGTCTGCAACTGTGTAGGCTTATCTCTGGTTCTGAAGTCTACATTAGTGGTGCACACATCTGTTTTCTGGCAGTGTGCAGCAGTTTTTTGTTACTTAATAGAATATATTTTTAAAGTAGGTGTTTCAATGCTTTCTACATTGTCCTTTCTGTGTTTAATTTCTTTGCTGGTGTGAGCTCTTTTAAATACCATGTAAGTTTTTGCATTATCTACTTCCATAAAAATTCCTATTATATTGCATTTGATAAGGGTTGAATGAAATTTGAGATTGCCCCCTTAAATATCATTATTTTCATATTCTTAAATCTACCTATATGTAAAAATGGGATTTCTTTCAAACTTTAATTGTTTTTCTCAAATTTCTTTCTTTAGTTTTATGAAGTTCTCATTGTGGAACTCTTTAACTCCTTGCTGCTGATTATTCCAAGGTGTTTGTTCTTCTTTTTATGATGTCATGAATATGTCCTTTCCTGGTTTTTCTAATAGACATTTCAGTCTTGGCTTATGGAAACGCTACTGAACTTGAAATAATGATTAACTTAGTAGCCTACTGTAGGTGGAAGCTGTGTGTTTGTTCTCAGAGGCCCAGACCTGAAATAATTATGCAGAAACGGTATAAATTAAATCACTGCTTGACCTATTAGCTCTGGCTTCTTATTGGCTAGCTCTTTCATCTTGAATTAAATTAACCTAATTTTATTAATCTGTGAATCACCACAAGGCTGGACCTACCAGTAAGGTTCTGTCCGGTGGTTTGGATCTTTCTCTTTTGGCAGGTACATGGCATCTCCCTGACTTCACCTTCTTTTCTCCTCTATCTCTGCTTGGAATTTCTACCTTGCTATATTCTGTGCTGCCATAGGCCCGAAGCAGCTTATTTATTAACCAGTGTTAATAAAGCATATTCACAGCTTACAAAAGGGAACCCACATCAGCCGGCTACTTTGCTCAACATTGTATGGAAGATATGCTTTTCCAGTAGAATTTTAGGGCATTTTATGTTGGGATACTATTGCCTGGAAACAGAGACAATTTATCTTCTGCCTTTTGTGCTTGCATCCCCTTTATGCCTTTATCTCCCAGAATTCTAGTTAAGATTTTAAGAATGGAAAAAGTGGACACCATTGTCTTAGTACAAATTATAAAGGAAGTAATTTTATGTTAATTTCATTTAAGGCAATATTTGATGTATCTTTTCTATTCCAAATTTCTTCAGTAGTTGATCATGAATGATATTTGAGCTCTCTGTGTGCCATTTTGGCACCAATGGAGATGATTCTCACATTACTGTCCCTAAGTCTATTTGTATAGTCTGTTGCATTTAATGATTAGTAGTTTTTCAACAATCCTAGCTTCCATAAAATCATACCAACCAGAAAGGTAAACTTTTCATTTAATGTGCTTCATTTTCAATGTTTCAATACAATATTTATTGTGGAGGCCCCCGAAAAAAGCCTATTTCCAAGTTGACCAAAGGTCAGAACGTTGGGACTCATCTTAAGTTCCTTCAAGATTATTGTACTTCTACCTCAGACAAAGGCCCCACCTGGTTGTAAATTAGAGAGTTCTCCTCTTTCTAGGTTATTGTCAACAATTGTGCCTAATTGTCAGACCTTGCGCTTCTGGAATAAGTAAGTAATTGGTTCCTACCTCAAACAAAAGTCTAAGGATCCAACTAAGTTCCAGTTCCCATTATAGAGATAACTTGGGATTCTACCTAGGGATTGGTTTGCCTACAGAGTGTTTTGGTCTAGGGCATGAGAGTGACTTGGTGACTTGTTTTTTTCTAGCAAGGGAATGTTTAACTCTGAATTTAGCCCATGACTTTCAATTAGCATGTTCATTTCCTTGCATCATGTTAATGCAGTCTTTTGTCTTACTCCTACCTTTTGGGGTCAAGGGTGTTTTAAACAATTGGAAATTAAACGTGGGTGAATTTTTCACTACTCACTGAAAATTCCCTCCCAATACTATGCTATATGTTATTGTGTTTTTTAATTTTCATTCACATCTTCATATTCTTTACTGTATTTCTAATCCCCATGCCCTTACCCTGGTGAGAAGTATTTTTGTCAAGGTTGATCCCCGAAAATTTATTAATTCATTAATTTTTTTACATGGTGTCCTGTAATTTGATCATATCCACTCATTTTTCTCTTGGTTTTGTTTTATATAGCCCAGAAAGACTGCACTGCCCATGGACTCCTGAGTGTGGAGACCTCCTCTGGGGCAAGGCAGCCCGAGAGTGGCCACACCCTCAGAGAAAACTGAGTTGATTTTTTTTCTTTCCTTGTTTTAATTAAGACTTTTTAAAAATACAATTTGTTCTCAATTTACATAGCTATTTCCATTTCCACTTCCTCCTTTCCTCCCACCTCACCCTTCTCCCACCCCATACCCCATCTCAGAAAGGCTAAGGCTTCCCATGTGGTGTCAACAAAGTCTGGCACTTCACTTCAAGGCAGGACAAAATGCCCTCCCACTATATCTAGGCTGAGCAAGGTGTCCCTCCAAAGAGAATGCGCTCCTAGACACTGGTTCAAGCAGTAGGAGTACACCTTGGCCCCACAGCCAGTGGCCCCACAGACTGCCCAAGCCTCACAACTGTCCCAACTGTCCCCCACATTCAGTGGGCCTAGTTTGCTTCTATGCAGGTTCTCCCAGTATGGAGAGAGAAAGAAGGGTGGAAGGGGAAGAAAGGGGAAAGGGGAGGGAGGAGGAGAACATGAGGGAATGGGATACTCGATCAGGGGAGGTACAGAGGGAGAGAAAGGAAAGAGATATCTTGGTTGAGGGAGTCATTAAAGGGCTGGAGGGGGGGAAGAAGTGGCACTAAGGAAATTCCCAGGAATCCTCAAGGATGACCCCAGCTAAATGCCTAAACAACAGTGGAGAGGGTACCTGAGCTGGCCTTCCCCTGTCATCAGATTGATGACTACGTTAATTGTCACCATAGAACCCTCAACCAGCAACTGATGGAAGCTGATACAGAGATCTACAGTGAAGCGCTGGGCTGAGCTTCCAGAGACAGTGCAAGAGAGAGAAGTGATATTGTGAGCAAAGGGGTCAAGACCATAATGATGATCCTCACAGAAATACAGCTGACTTGAGCTAGTGAGAACTCACTGACTCTGGACTGAAAACTGAATCTTTTATACATCTTTTTCTACATCTACTCAGCTTGCAGACAACCACAACTACTGTGGTATTTATGAATGAGCTAGTCAACAATGTTTTGCTTTGGTCCTGCCTGACTTCTGACTCTGGCAAGCTTTGCACAAGCCCCTCTGCAATGGTCCTTGAGTCTTGGGAGGGGTGTGACATAGATTTTTGGCTGATAATATGCCAACACTTTTTCTCTGAACTTTGATCAGCTGTGATGCACTGCATGAACCATTGTCTATGGCACAAAACTGTTGCTCTGATAAAGTCTGAGGAGTCTGATCCAGAGTGTAGCCATCTCTGCAGTCTGCAAACACCAGGGCCAGCAGAATAAGGATCCTTATGAAGCAGGAAGGAAATACGACCCTGTGTGTGTGTGGATTGGCCAGGAAATAGATGCCCTTGCCTGATGCTGCTGAGCTTTGGGGGCAGAAGAAATGAGGTTTATGGTAAACAGAAATGTGCTTTATCAGATTCCCAAGGAATGCTCAATTTAGGCTTATGTTCATCTTCTGCATGGTTAGCGTCTTTCTGTTCAGGATATTGTCAACACAACTCCCACTGGGGATGGGAGCACAACACTTTGGACCTAACAGACCAAACCCCCATTCTTGTCCCGGGAGCCATCTCCAAGCATCAACTGCCAGCAAAGGAAAAATTGTTTTCCTACGATGGCGTGTCTCTGACTGAATACACAAACCACACTTCAGGGTAGGCTGCATGTCCAGCAGTAGATGACTAGCAACAAAGTCAACGTTATTTCTGCAAATTTTTTGTCTCACAATGCTTTAGTTGCCCCCCCTTTTTTAAACTTTTGATGGTCTTTTGCTTATATTATATGGTTTCTAATTTTGCATTTTTATGAGTTTTGTGCTTTGCAAATGTTGGTGTCTCTACATATATATGTATTTCTAGTGCTTTTCTTTTTGTTTTTTTCTATTCATTTATTTTCTTTATTCTATAATTTTTGTTTTTCATTTACCTTTTTCCTTTCTGAAAAGACAGGAAAAAGTCACAGAATTGGAAGGGTGAAGGGGCAGGGAGTATCTGGGAGTATATGAAGGAGGAGGGAACCTGTTAAGAATATATTCTGTGAAAAAAATATTTTCAATTGAAATGGAAGCTGAGAGAAAACATTTTTTGTTGTATTCACATTTATTTTGATTTAATTTTTAGGAATTAAAAAATTCCTTTATGGATTTATTTTAGGGCACTCTAGCCATTCAAGAGTTTATTGTTTACTCTTAATTGTTTTATATGATTTCTTACTTTTTCATTAGCATTGACTTTCAGTCTGTTAGGGAAAATTATTTTTGAGCCTTTTGTAGTTGTTAAGATTTTTTTATGGTCAAAATGTGATCTATTTTAAAGACAGTTCTCAGGGCTACAGAGAATAAAGTACACTGTGCATCTAGTGACTGTGATGTTTTATCCATGTGTATGAATCAACTTAACCTAGGGTGAAGTTTTACTTTATAGCTTCATTGTTTAGTTTTTCTGACCTATCTATTGATGAAAGTAGAATACTGAACTGAACCACTCAAAGTTGGCACCTAGATTACACATAAATACATACGTGTATATACACAAGCACATATACACATGTGAAGAGAGAGGTGTGAGATAAGCATTATCATTTGTGTAATATATTTTTATCATTTTTGAAGACCTCGTAATAAATCAGTTTGAAATAATGAGAGAGTTTTGAAAAGTTTTATTACATGTCATCAATATATTAAAATTATACCACTAGCAACAACCAAATAGCAATATTTAGAAAGATGTTAATTAAAGCTAATTGATTTATAGCTTTTATACTTTCAGACCATTGATGTATGATTTGTTATTGTTAAACAGGTAGACAAAAACAAACATCTCAAAACAACATTGTATTTCTTGATTTGGCTTCTGGTATGCAGAGTGAAAAACATTTTTTACTGAATTATTTCTGATTAGAGTTTTCAGTGTTCTCTTTTATTTAGGGATATGGAAATGGCCTTATAAAGGAGAAATATCTGACAACTGAAACCCCCAAAATATCAACAGATTTTGTGCAAAATATTCATACTTTCTAAAGGTCTAAGCCTCCAGAGCTCACACTGAAGGTTTGATTCTAATCTTCCAGATAACATGATCCTCATACACACCTGTGTTCAGGAGGTCAGCTGAGGATTTGGGTGTTGTCCTGCACAGAAGCTGAAATGTGGACTAGCTGGCATATTAGCCACATCACCCTAGAACACTAAGGTGAGTCACGTGGCGATACCATTATGGAAATAAGGGATCATGTTCTGACCTCTCTCAGCTGCTACGCCCTTTGAAATGACTGAGGAAGAGAATAAAATCAAACCAGTGAGACAGTGAAAGATTTCACATAGTCATGTTACACACATTCCTCACTCTGCCTCAGAGATCAGGTTCTATTAGGGTGATCCAGGTCCTTAGTTAGGTGTAACTTTTTCTAAGCTTACACATCAATGATAATGCTAGTGACAGGGTTAGACATCATCAAGTAGCTATTGGACAAATGTGTTCAGGTACTGAAGATAAGAGATACACAAGCCCTGAGAAAGGTTGTTAAGAAATTCACCATAACCACATTCAAAGTCACTAAAAGAATATTAAAAATACAGACCTAAGCTTCATTATCATAGCAGCTAAAGGTTGTAACATACAATTTAGAGAAAATCATGACCAACACTCATGTAAGAATAAATTTGAGGATAGGTGAGAAATGTTCAGATAAAGTAGCAGTAAAGGGGGTAGGATGTAAGAGTTTCTACATCTTTTTAGTGGTATACAGTCTTGAACAAGTCTCTGCTACTGGCTTTGTAGCAGTTACTGTTGGAAGGGTTAGGGTCTTCTATGCATCTGATGCTGCAACATAGTCAATGAAAGATCAAGGGGCTTCAGGGGACAAATTAGAGTTAGAACTTTGGGTATGTGTAAATATTAGATGTATTTAAAAAATACTTAGTGACAGATAGAGACTGATAATAATAAATGACATAATACAGGAAAGTATACATCTCTCTATATGAAAACTCTTCTATACATTTATAAGTACCCATGTTTCTTTACCATATTTTCTTGGTGCTCACTATGCTCCTGTGTCCCAAGCTCATATTATTCCCAAAGCTTGGGAATTCCAGAGTCCACCAGCATTTAAAGAGAACAGATTTTTGCCAAGTTTGTTTGTACATTTCTTTCCCTCTTCTAGCTTACAATTTTTAGGTTTAGGGAAATCTTACATCATGACTCTCTATAATCAAATCCTTCAATTATGAATCACAATGATTTATAGTAATCTTCAAAAATAGTTCAAAATAATAATTCATATATAGCCTGTGGTGATGTATAATATAAATATAAATCATGCATGCAGAGAGAACAGAGGTCTAATGACCACAGGAGCACATTCTTGTGAACTTCTAATGTGTGATTCTCTTTAAAACAACCTACCTTGCTTCAGTCAGGGATACAACCCACCAGCCCTTTGTCTCACATGTGGGAGAAGACTGATTCTATTCCTCCATTTTTTTATAGGTGAACATGATTCCCTCAATCTCACATGAATCCTTACCTTATTTTCTTCTTATTAATGTGTCACTTGACCTCACCAATAATAGCCACAGTTTTCATGAAAGAGCTGTGCTGGCTTCTACAGAGTATCCATCCATATTGAAAGTATAAAAACAAGATAGTATATTCCTAAAAGATGATTACATGTAAATTTATGAAATATATGTTATGAAGATATTTACTGAGACAAGTGTAAAGAAGCAGATAAAATAATGGTGTTCTTTCTCTCTGGACACAATTGCCGCTGTATTCTTATTAATGCATATGAATTTTGCCAAATATTGGGTTTCTTAGGACATTTTCATATGTATTATTTATTGAACCTCTTTATCTTCTTTCAGTTGCTATTTTTAAAATTTTATATTTTTTTCAATTGTGTGTGTGTGTGTATCTGCATGTGTGTCCATCAGTGGGGTTATATGTACAAGACTGCATGTATCTTTGGAGGTAAGAACTGGGTGTTAGATGCGCTGAAGCTGTAGTTAGAGGTGGTTGTGAGAAGCCCAAAAGGGTACTAGGAAGCAAACTCAGGTCCTCCACAGAGCAGTGTGCGCTCCTCACAGATGAGCTTCTCTCAATGGCTATGATTAAACAGCAGTATCCTCACCCTGTGTTTGGCAGTTCCCACGTGTGTCTTTGGTTAACAGTCTACACAATCATTTGATGTTTCATTTATTTTCATAACCGTCTTATATTCTCCTTAATATTGCCCTATCACAGTTAAAATGGGAGAAGACACAGCCTAAACAGAATTGTGAATCACACCTTAGAACATCTTGGTGCTGTTCTGTATCTGGAATGCAGGACTTTACTGGTGTAGATGTTTAGACTGGGCTTACACAGGCACAGTTGGAAAGTGCAGATATGGAAGCAGATGTTGAAGAAACTTAAAAGTTTTGCTGCCTTGATATGGGCTCTGTGCTGCACATATGACATTAAGAAAGGACAGAAAAGAAAGAAGATGGAAAAATGACTGGTTCCTAAGTCAAACACTCTGCAGGTGTGCCAGGTTTAAAGATGTAGGAATCTACTTCCTCCCTTCATGCCTAAGCCATGGTCTAAGATGGATGCAGCATGACTGGCCCCATGCAGGAAGGTAGTGGGGAATATTTGATCATCATCAGTCACCTGACCATGTGACTGTCGGGAGGAAGGGACTCCTATGTCCAGACACTGTCTGCCTGACTGAAGCAGAGCCCAGGATCAGAATAAAAGGGCTGAGGAACAGGGCATTTCCATCCACTCACCTCCTGAGATACCCACAGACCGTAAGCCACCTATCGTCTTGGTAAGTGTCCATGGGAGGCAAGAGGTAGAGACTTTTCCAGAGGGGTTGTCAGACAAGAGTTTCACAGGGGACAGGGAAAGGGTCATTTGGCCCAGAGGCCATGCTGACAGATTATAAAACATGGTGAACAGTGAGGGGTGAGACAAAGGCGACACACACACACACACACATACACACACACGCACACACATACACACACATATACACACATGCACACATACACACATACACACACGCACACACATACACACACATACACACGCACACAAATACACACATACACACACATACGCACACACATACACACATACACACACATGCACACACACGCACACACATACACACACACACACGCCACAGCCTTGGTTTTGAGAGACATTGGAATGCTTGGGGCCTTCTGGCTCTAGAGAGAACAAAGTACCTTGGGTGTATCGCAACCCTCAGAATGGGATGCTGAGCACAGAGAACTGTGCATCTGAACAGGTTCAGGGTGGAGATAGCCTGTGAAGAAAATGCTTCCCCTAACTCCCAAAGAAAAATCTGAGTCAAAATCAGGCAACAGGGTCTCACTTTTACTTGGGAAAGAAAGAGAGCCCAGGTTCTGGAATCTGTTCCCACACTTCTCTGATAAACAGGACACCACCAGGATGACATCAATCTTGTCACCCTTAGCCTGAGAAGGTGTTGATTTGGATACTTCTGAGCTCTGCCTCATAACAGGGGCTAATAATCCCGAGGCAGCTCGGACACTGTTTAGGTATTTTCCACTCAGGGTCTGAGCTTCCTCCTTCAGTGACATAGAAGGCGCTTTGGAATATTGACCTTAAACTAAAGTCACCTTCGAGTAATGAGTGCATTTCCTTTCACAACTACTTCTCCCTGAAGTAGTCCAAATACTGGCATATGTGTGATAGCTAGACCAGGAGACATTTCCAATGTCACTAAACATTCATCCGGTGCTTCTGGATGCCAGGTGACAATTAGTATCTCACTTGCATGGGTTTCTGAGGTTCTGAATTCAAGATGACCCACTGTGACAGCGTGAGCGTGTTACAAATGAAAGGACTGAAAATGGTTGGTTTGGGTACTTAGAGGTGAAATTTCTGGGGGAAGTCAAATGGGTCAGGTGGCCACAGTGTCTGGTGTCTGACGTGTGTGTGATTCTCCTGCAGCTCCTGAACACCCACAGGCCGAGATGTCCTGCCAGCAGAGCCAGCAGCAGTGCCAGCCCCCTCCCAAGTGCACCCCCAAGTGCCCTCCCAAGTGCCAGACACCAAAGTGT
>LOEQ01005780.1:237836-248287 GCA_001685075.1 Bramus lutescens | reverse complement strand
CAGTCTGGGGGTGGCTGCTGACCTTTGCCACATGGACCTCGGACAAGCAATGGAGAAGGAATCCATGTGTTGAAGATGATTTGCTCTCTCCTCCTCCTGTCCTGAGCCCAGGGATTCTAAGATCACGTGGAAAGTTCTGAATGCCCTCCCCCAACAGCAGGGGCATTCATTTTCTGTATTACAAAATAATAAAATCTTCCATGACAATCTTCTTCAGACTTACAGTTATTTGACCATCATCATCCCTACATGTCAGTGGTTGTAACTGGTGTTCCATAATACTCTAATCGTCAGAAGTCTGGATCAGGAATGTGAGTTAGGTAGCCATTCACCCAATAGGGTGTGTGCAGTGACATCTCATTCACACTTTGTCACACACAACAAGGACTAGGCTACCTCACATGTTGCCTTCTGGTGTTTTTATTCTCATCTGTGTACAGATGTGTGTTCTCTGCCACTGTTTATTTTGCTCTACTGTGTTCATAATTGCTGTGGTGGAATTTCTAACTACTGACATAATATGTATCCTTGGCATTAGCTGTAATGATTCACTAAATGAAAATTCAGACTCTCCCAGTAGACTGTGATTCTCAGTTTTTTTATATAAAAAGATCAGGAAAGGTATAGTTTTGTTCATTGTTTTGCAATATTAACTTAAATTCAAGTCTTTGCATTGTTGAACCAAGACGAGAGCAATGTTTATTGGATTCCAATGTGCAGACAATTTAAAATCCAGATGTAAATCAAGTTGATGGAAAGACCTCTGTTGGACATCGTATGTAGCAACAACCTCGACCATGTGAGTACAAGTCTGTGAGCTCAGCGTCTGAGTAGACTCACTCCAGTGAAGGAGGACATCAGTGTGCTCGCCGTTCCCTTGTGTTGCTTCTGTAACAGCCTAAGGAAAAAAAGAGGGATAGCTGGACAGCACTGGGAAGAACTCTTAGGGGTGATGGGTACAGTTACACATTTCTGCCAGCTGGGGGCATTATGCTGGTAGCCTGAGCAAGTTGAAAAAGAAATTGTAAATCAAATGGACCTAAGAAACAATATATTAGCTATCCTAATAGTTAACAAAATTGACTTAAAATTAAAATAAATCAGAAGAGGTGGAGAAGGACATTTTATATTCATCACAGGAACAATCCATAGAGATGACGTCTCGATCCTGAACATCTATGCCCCAAATAGATCATCCGCATGTGTAAAAGAAACATTACTAAAGCTTAAATCTCACATCAAACCCCACACACTAATAGTAGGAGACTTCAACATCCCACCCTCCCCATTGAACAGATTAACCAGACAGACACTTAACAGAGAAATAAGAGAACTAACAGATGTCATGACTTAAATGGGCTGAACAGACATCTACAGAACATTTCACTCAAACACAGAAGAATATACCTTCTTCTCAGCACCTCATGGAACCTTCTCTAAAATTGACCATATACTCAATAACAAAGCAAACCTCAACAGATACAAAAAAAAAAAGAATAACACCCTGTATCTTATTGAAGTACCATTGTTTAAAGTTAACAACAACACTAATTGCAGAAAACCTACAGACTCCTGGAAATAGAACAATGTTCAATTCAACCAGGACTGGGTCAAGGAAGAAATAGAGAAAGAAATTAAATATTCCCTAGAAGTCAACAAAAATGAAGGCACAACATACCCAAACCTATGACACACTATGAAAGCAGTGCTAAGAGGAAAGTTCATAGTACTAAGTGCCCACATAAAGAAAGTAGAGAAATCTTACAATAGCAACCTAACAACACACTTGAAAGCTCTAGAACAAAAAGAGGCAGACTCACCTAGGAGGAATAGATGACAGGAAATAATCAAATTGAGAGCTGAAATCAATAGAAACAAAAAAGTAATACAAAGAATCAATGAAACAAAGAACTGGTTCTTTGATAAAATCAACAAGATAGAAAAACACTTATCCAAATAATCAAAAAGCAGAGAGAGAACATCCAAATTAACAAAATCAGAAATGAAAACAGATAGAACAACAGACACTGAGGAAATCCAGAGAATCATCAGGTCATACTACAAAAACCTGTACTCCACAAAATTGTAAAATATAAAAGAAATGGACAATTTTATGGATAGGTACCCATATACCAAAATTAAATCAAGACCAGGTGAATAATTTAAATAGACCTATAACCTGTAAGGAAATAGAAGCAGCAGACATCAAAAGCCTGCCAACCAAAGGAAAAAAAAAAAGCCCAGGACTGGATGGTTTCAGTGCAGGATTCTACCAGAACTTCAAATAAGAGCTAATACCTATAGTCCTCATAGTGTTCCACATAATAGAAACAAAAGAAACATTGCCAAACTCTTTTTATTAGGCTACAGTTACCCTGATACTGAAACCAAACAAAGACTCAAGCAAGAAAGAGAATTATATACTATTCTTTCTCATGAACGCTGATGCAAAAATACTCAATAAAGTACTGGCAAACTGAATCCAATAACATGTCAAAAGTATCATCCACCATGATTGAGTCAGCTTCATCCCAGAGATGCAGGAGTGATTCAACATACGGAAATCTGTCAATGTAATCAACCATATAAACAAACTGAAAGAAAAAAAACATATGATCATCTCATTAGATGCTGAAAAAGCATTTGGCAAAATCCAACATAAGTTCATGATAAAGGTCTTGGAGAGATCAGGGATACAAGAAACATATCTAAACATAATAAAAGCAATATACAGTAAGCTGACAGCCAATATTCAAATAAAAAGAGAAAAACTCAAAATTATTCCATTAAATCAGGAACAAAACAAGGCTGGTTGCTCTCTCCATATCTATTCAACATAGTTCTTGAAGTTCTATCTAGAGCAATTAGGCAGCAAAAGGAGATGAAAGGGATTCAAATTGGGAAGGAAGAAGTCAAACTTTCGTTATTTGCAAATGATATGATAATATACATAAGTGACCCCAAAAACTCTACCAGGGAACTCCTACAGCTGATAAATACCTTAAGTATTGTGACAGGATACAAGATCAACTAAAAAAATCAGTAGCCCTCTTATATACAAATGATAAAGAAGCTGAGAAAGAAATCAGAGAAACATTATTCTTCACAATAGCCATAAATAACATAAAATATCTTGGGGTAACGCTAACCAAAGAAATGAAAGACATGTTTGACAAGAACTTTAAGTCTTTGAAGAAAGAAATTGAAGAAGATACCAGAAAATGGAAAGATCTCTCATGCTCTTGGATAAGTAGGATCAACATAGTAAAAATGGCAATCCTACCAAAAGCAATCTATAGATTGAATGCAATTCCCATCAAAATCCAAACACAATTCTTCACAGACCTTGACAGAACAATACTCAACTTTGTATGGAAAAACAAAAAAAAAAAAACAGAATAGCCAAAACAATCCTGTACAATAAAGGAATTTCCCAAGGCATCACCATTCCTGACATCAAGTTCTATTATAGAGCTATAATAATTAAAACAGCTTGGTATTGACATAAAAACAGACAGGTGGACCAATGTAATTGATTTGAAGACCTGAATATTAATTCACATGCCTATGAACACCTGATTTTTGACAAAGAAACTAAAATTATACAATGGGAAAGAGAAAGCATCTTCAACAAATGGTGCTGGCATAACTTCATGTAAACCTGTAGAAGAATGCAAATAAATCCGTATCCATCCCCAAGCACAAAACTCAAATCCAAATAGATTAAAGACATCAATATAAATCCAACCACACTGAACCTAATAGAAGAGAAAGTGGGAAGTAGTCTTCAATGCATGGGCACAGGAGACCATCTCCTAAATATAACACTAGCAGCACAGACACTGAGAACAAAAAATTGGACCTCCAGAAACTGAGAAGCTTCTGTAAAATAAAGGACACAATCAATGCAAAAAGGCAGCCTACTGAATGGGAAAAGATTTTCACCAACCCCACATCAGACAGAGGACTGATCTCCAAAATATACAAAGAATCAAGAAATTAGACATCAAAATTCCAAACAATCCAATTAAAAGTGGGATACAGATCTAAACAGAGAATTCTCAACAGAAGAATCTCAAATGGCTGAAAGACACTTAAGGAAATGCTCAGCATCCTTAGCCGTCAGTGGAATGCACATCAAAATGATTCCGAGATTCCATCTTACACCTCTCAGAATGGCTAAGATAAAAAATACCAATGATAGCTTATTCTGGAGGGGATGTGGAGTAAGAGGAACACTCATCCATTGCTGGTGGGAATGCAGACTTGTACAACCACTCTGGAAATCAGTACGGTAGTACCTCAGAAAATTGGGAATCAACCTATCTCAGGACCCAGCAATACCACTCTTGGGCATATACTCAAAGGATGCTCAATCATACTACATGAACATTGGTTCAACTATGTTCATAGCAGCATTATTTGTAATAGCCAGAACCTGGAAACAACCTAGATGTCACTTAACCGTAAAATGGATAAAGAAAATGTGGTGCATTTACACAATGGAATACTACTGAGGGGTAAAAAAACAATGACATCTTGAAATTTGCATGCAAATGGGTGGAACTAGAAAAAAACCATCCTGGGTGAGGTAACCCAGACCCAGAAAGATAAACATGGTATGTACTCACTCATAATTGGATGCTAGATGAAAAGCCAAGGATATTGAACCTGTAGGCCATGACCCCAGAGAAGCTAAGTAACAAGGTGAATCCTAAGAGAAAGATATATAGATCCCCCTGGGAATGGGGAAATAGACAAGATTTCCTGACA
This sequence comes from Bramus lutescens, assembly GCA_001685075.1. Lineage (NCBI taxonomy): Eukaryota > Metazoa > Chordata > Mammalia > Rodentia > Cricetidae > Bramus > Bramus lutescens. The sequence goes on along the minus strand of LOEQ01005780.1, from coordinate 243,514 downwards.
AAATTGGGAGAATGGGTGATGTGGGATTCCCCTCTGTATGCTGTGAATACCATTGGTTAATAAAGAAACTGTCTTGAGCCCTGATAGGGTATAGTAGAGCTAGGCGGGGAAAACTAAACTGAATGCTGGAAGAAAGGAGGTGGAGTCAGGGAGAAGCCATGGAGCCACCCCTGGAGACAGACACACTGGAACCAAGAGCTTTGGGGTAAAATATAAAATAATGGAAATGGGTTAAATTAAGATGTAAAAGCTGGTCAATAAGAAGTTAGAGATAATAGGCCAAACAGTGATTTGATTAATAAAATTTCTGTGTGGTTATTTTTGGAGTCTGGGTGGCTGGGAAATGAACAAGTGGCCTTCACATGGGGGTGGGGGAAGAAGGGAGGGCAGAAGGGGAGGAGGTAGGATGAATGAGGAGAAGAACTTGAGGGAACAGGATAGTCAAGATAGGGGAAGGACAGAGATGGAGAGCAAGGAAAGAGATATCTTGACCAAGGGAGCCATTATGGGGCTAGCAAGAAAACTGGCATTAAAGAAATTCCCAGGAATCCACAAGGATGACCCCAACTCAGGGGAGAGGGTGCCTGAACTAGCCTTTCCTTATAGTCAGATTGATGGCGATCTTAAATACACCGTAGAACCTTTATTCAGCAACTGATGGAAACAGAGGCAGAGACCCACAGCAGAGCACTGGGCTGAGCTCCCAAAGTCCAGTAGAAGAGTGGGAGGAGTGAGAATGTGAGCAAAGAGGTCAAGACCATGATGGGGACACCCACTGAAACAGTCTACCTGAACTAAGGGGAGCTCACTAGCTCCAGCCTGACAGGGAAGAAACCAGCCTAGGTTCAAACTAGGCCCTCTGAATGTGGATGACAGTTGTATGGCTGTGGCAGACTGTGGGGCCACTAGCAGCAGCACCAGGATTTATCCTTACTGTTTGTACTGACTTTTTGGAACCCATTCTATTTTGAGGGATATTTTGCTCAGCCTAGATATAGTAGAGAGGGGCTTGGTCCTTCCTCCAAGCAATGTGTCTTACCCTCTCTGAGGAGTGGATAAAGGTCAGGTCAGGAGGAGAAGGTAGAAGGAATGGGAGGAGGAGAGGATGTGGGAACTGGGATTGGTATGGATAATGAAAAATAATAGTTGTTTTCTTTCTTAAAGAAAAGAAAAGGAAAAAAGGAAGGATGGGGCAGGCCCCACTGAGGGGATGATGTAATAGACGATGGAAGCAGTCTACCATCTTGCTTCACATTCCACGTTTGGAGCACCTGCTTTGTCCCCCCCCCTTCACCATGCAGTGATGCAGGAATTCCAGGTATCATGTGTCACAGAAGCCACACCGAATAAGAGGCAGATTTTCTAAGTCCCAGCCCTGTCTCACTTGCTAAGAGTGAAACCCAAGGGGAAGATAAAGAGTATTAGTCTAAACAGATTCCATCTATTCAGCTAAAGAGCCCAGAAACCCTTCTCTACCTGTGGTCCTCGTCACAAGAACTGCTGAGGAGAAGGCCTGTATCAGCTCCTCTTACAGCTTTAACCAAACACTTGAGAAAAAACAACTTAAGGGAAGATGTCTCTTAAGTCAGGGTTCTCTAGAGGAACAGACCTGATAGAATAGAATTAATGCATATTACAAAAGAGGATTTATCAGATTTTCTTACCGGATAGATATCAGGTAGTCTAACAATGACTATCTGCAACCTAGAGAGTCTCAGAACTTTGTAACTATTCTGTGTGTTTGGACACCTTAGTAGTCTTAGTAGGACACTGAAGGCCTAAGGGATCCTTGAGAGTCTCTGGTTTTCAGTCTGCATTAGAAGGCTGAACAAGCTGGGTTCTGATGGCAACAAACAAAGGCAACAGCAACAGCAACAAGAACGGGCAGATGTCATCATCACCAGGAAGCAGGCAAGAAGTTGGAGACATGGCTTAGTGAAGAACACATGTTACTCTTACAAAAGCTTGAGGTCTGTTTGCAGAAGCCAAGTTGAGCAGGTTACAACTGTTTGTAATGCCAGCTCCCCATGATCTGATGCCTCTGGCTTTCTGAAGTGTCTGCAATCCTCAACTCACAACTCACTTGTGTGAACACACACGCACATAAACATGCACATGCACACACACACACACATTTAAAAACATTTTTTAACATTTAGAAATGAATTGGAGCAAGTAGCAATGCTGTTTCTTTGGGCCTCTTTTGTATCTGCACCATCACTGGAAGGGCCTGCTCAGACCCCTCGGTTAATAGTTCCTGGAAATACCCTACCAGTCCTCCCAGTGCATGCCTCTCAGTTGACTGCAGACCTAGCCCAGTTGGTCATGCATGGAAATCATCATGAAGGGTTTGCTTGCACTTACACTCTGAAGTGCAACTTATCATGATGAGAAGGAAAAGAGCAGGGAGTAGGCAGGTCACGTTGTGGATTGGTCATACTAGGTTCACAGTTTTTCCAGGTACAGAACCCTAGCCCACAGGATGGCACTGCCCATATTCAGGCATCTTCCTTCCTCAGATAAACCTATAGAGAAACACCCTCATATACACACCCAGAGGTGTGTCTCATTCATAATACAGAAACAAGAGACATAGAATAGAGGTGGAAAAGAGATTTTTATGGAGGAGGAAGAGGCTGGCAGAAGTAAGAGAATAAGAGAGACTGGAAAGTAATCTGAATTCGTGTGTGCATGTGTGTGTGTGTGTGTGTGTGTGTGCTTGAGAGAGGGAGAGAGAGAGAGAGAATGTGAGTGTGTGCAAGGTTGTGTGTGTGTATGTTTAGTGTGTGTGTTTATGTGATGACTCTCAGGTTTCTTCATTGAGTAGAGACAGTTAATACTAAGGGTTAAACTCAGTTTACTTAAATACTTATCTTTTCATTACTGAGTCAAAATTTCTTGCCATCCCTTGGTGGTTCTTTTATCAAGCAAGTTTTTCTAGGGCATTGCTGATGTCATTGAGAATAATGTGTATGTCATATGTTGGATGTATGTGTGTGAAGGAGAGCACATGCCACTACATGTATGTGGAGGTTGGAAAACTTTTAGGAATTTTTTTCTTTCTTTCTAGCCTGGGTCCCAGGGAGCAACACAGGTTTTCAGGCTCACATGACAAGTGCTTTAACTCACTGAGCCGTCTTCTAGGCCCTATATGTTTATATTCATTTTACGATCTAGCTGAGCTCCCATTTTATCTATGAATATTCCATAAAATATTCTTATGGATTTAATCTCTATATCAAAACTGTCTTATTTAAATGCCTAGAAGCTTATCACATGAAAGGAAATGTGCATGTTTTGTATGTGCTCACTACACATCACTTATCACAAATTGCTTTCTAGAACAATTACACCATTTTTATTGCCACCCCCAAATACCAGTGTATATAATTACTAACTCTCACACATCCAAAGTGAGCAGGGTATTATTATAAATCATTGTGATTTTGAAATAATATAAAGGAATCTGACAGTAGACTTCCAAATACAGGATACTTTGCTGTTCTCCTTGTATTTATTTGACTATTAGTAAAGCTGAACATCTGCATTTTGGGGAGCACGCATGCCTCTGAACATGTGTGTGACAGCGAGCAGTTTGTGTCTTTTGCAAACCATGTGATATTTTTTCCTACTGGTGTTTATTATTTAATTTTCGGTATGTCTTTATAACTAAGACTGTTAATTCTTTATGTTTAGTTTTAGAATACTGACTATAGATTAGACTTCTAAGAAAGACTTGGCGTTGTGGGGGTCTAAATTCATGTCTTTCTTAGTTAGTGGCTCGGAAAGAAGGCAATTGGGAGGTTTATGTGAAACAATTCTGAGTGAGTTTGCTCCCTTGGTTATTTCAGCAGTTTTTCCTACGGTTTGAGAATAAGAAACAATAACAATGCTGAAAATAGACAGTTAGGATGAGTACATGACCTAGGACAGCCTTGACAACACAATATATTTGTGAAATGCTCTCAGCTCCATTAATAGCTAAGGCTCAGGATATGGGGTAAGGCATTTTTTTGACCCACCCCATCAAGTGGGCCAGGTATTTCTCTTTCTCAAGAGCAAGGCCTGAGCCAGATGACTTCTCCTCACATCATTCCCGGAACCAGGAACTTGTCCCTTCTGAGCCAAGACAATGATACTCAGGCTACTTCCCTATAACTAAACCCCATTGTAAAAACCCAACCAAAGGTCATCCTCAGAGGAGCCTGAGGCCAACATATGCCCATATGCGCATCTCAGATTGTGTGTTCCGTGAGGATGACCTAAGAAATATGAATTAACCATTTGCAAACTGTAATGTCATGTTAATGTTACAAATAGTATGACCATATACTAGTTGCTTGTGGAAATAGGAGACAAAAGGTTCAAGTTGTGTTGTGAGATGTTTGATTAAAATCTCATTTATAAAATATACCACTTTGTTTAATACAGAGGCTCACAGCTGTCAAAGTGCAGAGACTGTCAGTGGCAGACACAGTCACAAATGGGATATTTATATCATACCCCTTCTGGCGGCTCAGGCTTTGAGCCAGGATCCTATCATACTGAGAATCTCATTAATCGCTGTTGTGACATAGTAGGTTATGAAGGATAAGATATCCTATTCCTCCACATCCCATTCCAGCCACAGGATTTAGCTAAACATGAATGGGAAACAGTTACAATTCAAGGACTTGACTGTACGGCTGCCTCCACCTGTCTTCTGAGCTGCTGATTCACAGATACTAGTTCTGACCTTTGTCCACACAGAAGCTGGTCTCCTGAAGCATGTCCTTCCCCATCGGTGCTGATAGATGTCTCCTTACTATGAGTACAACATGGTACCTTACTTACACACTTCATAGCTCCACTAAAGAGTTCTTTCCCTGTCTACTATGTAGCCCAGTTTTTGTGCAAATCTGGGTTTATCAAATATTCTTTATAACTCCCTTAGATATTCAGTGTATTGCTTCTGTATCATTGTGCCCAAAACACCTAACACACAATCTAAAGAAGAAAATATTTATTTTGGCTTATAATTTCATAGTTTCACAGCATTGTAGCTGGAAATGCCTAGTGGAATATCCAGTTAGAGGTGGTGGGGATATGAAGCAGGAACTGTTCACATGGTAGCAGCCTGGGGAGCAGAGAGTACAGCCTAGAGCAACGGGTAAGCATGACATTCAAAGTCCAGCTCCTAGTGAGTGTTACCGCTCTATTTGGAGGCCTTAACCTGGGAGAGTAAGAGTCTAAACACTAGGTTGACTAAAGTCTCATGTAATAGCAAACTTTATTCAGGGCACTGGACAATTTATATTCTGAGGGTTAGCAAGGTCACATGAGGACAGTTCACTTGAGTTCATATTGTATACAATCACAAGGGCAAGGCCATATGAATTTAGGCTTATACAATCACTAGGGCTAGGCCACATTTGTTCAAGCCAGAAAAAGTCACAAGGACAACCTGGGTTTGGAAACATCACCTAAATAATAATAATAGATGATGGGTAATCTAAAGAAAAACCCACACCTATTTGCTATTGTGGGAGGGACATGAAATCACATTCCAAGAATAAATCCATGTTATGAAGAAACAGAGGTCACAAGACTCTAGTCTTGTTTACGTGGAGTTTTCTTACAAGGTCTCAGAAATCTCTTTGCACACCGACCATGTTCTAAAATCAAGCTCCATCCAGCAA
>LOEQ01005780.1:188502-205130 GCA_001685075.1 Bramus lutescens | reverse complement strand
AGATAGATAGATAGATGATAGATAGATAGATGATAGATAGATAGATAGATAGACGATGATAAATAGATAGAGGATAGATAGTGGATAGGCAGGCAGAAGACAGACAGATCAATGACTTGAAGTGCTCACACCATAACAGAATGTTAACTATGTAAGGCAATGCATGTTAGTTAGCTTGACTTAGCCATACCATTGTACATATGCTTTTAAACAGGTTTCACATGATAAATATATACAATGGGGATTTGATGATCAGAACAACTCAATATTAAAATGCCCCATATACAAAATTTTAACAGTTGACAGGAACAATGTATTGTTCTAGCCTGGGAAGCTCTTTATTTGCTCTTTTTGTGCACCTTTCATGTAGCATCAGTAGTTCATATCTGAGTATGCCCTAACTTTCTGACTCTGCCTTAGATTTTGATTCAGCCATTCCTTCAGAGAGCCCTAGGTTTGTAGTTAACTGAAAAATACATGGATATTTGTAAATCTTTGGAGAAATAAAAAGATATGTCCTCATTATTAAGTGGCATTAAACTAACCAGCTGGTAGTAATAACAATGATAAAAAGTCAAGTGTGGTGGTATGTATCTGTAATCCCAATTCTCAGAGGATTTACAAGTTCAAAGCCAGCCTGTGACGATGATGGTGATGGCAATAACAGTAACATAGCAGGAAAATATCCAAGCAAGCACTGAGCGCACGCTGCTGGCAATTCTCACAGCGTCTCTACGGAGCAGAAATAATTGTCGCCATGGCTTTGCACATCAGTAACCAAGATGTCGCTGGTGAGCTTATGCCCCATAGTTAATAGGAAGTGGAGTGGGGATTTGAGGCAAAATGATCTGACTGCAGACATTAGACAGCTAGTGTGTTGTGAGCAGCTACGCTGCGCTCTCTCTGCCTCTTTATCTAGTCTCAAGCATGAATGCTGGGTTGACCTTGGGTTTAGTATTGACCTTGCTTATATTAGAACTCTTTGCATTAAGATGAGACTTCAGCTCTCATTTGTAAACATAACCAAACCAAGTGAGATATTTCATAACTAGCTCAGTTAATAACTATTTGGTAATAATGAATTATATAAAAACTGAATTTGAAAGGTATTGTCAGAATTCTTTAGTGTCTGATCTATATATTTACTAGGAAAACAACCCAAACAAAGAAAAACTCAAAAGAAATGAGCTTCCCTAAAGACATAATGAGTTCTTCAAGTGAAAGCACTTCCATTCAGGTAACAAATCTCATTGTTAGGTGTAAGAACTTGATGTTGGCTAATGCCTCTTCAAGGGTGAGCGGTTTGGGAAGAGGCCTGAGCTTTGTACATAGTTTAACTACCCATGAAATTCTCCAAAGGAGTTCAAAGGAAGGAAAAGGGTGGCAGCAGAAATGTCATCAGAATGTTCTAAAGGCTGGCTACATCTCTGTTCTGTGGATCACTCTGAGACTTTTCAAATCTGACAGAATTACCCAGGAGGTGTTTTAAGAATGCATATGCTTCAGTCTGACTCCTTGGAGGTTATAATCCAGTAGTTTTTAGTTGGTGATGAAGGCTCTGCATTTTGAAACGACTTCCTCCTTTGGCTCATGAGCAATTAGATGTGGAATTCCTGATCTGTTACTGAATCAGGATGGAGGCAGAAAGCACAGCTTCCCTACTCCATGCCTTTCCTTGATGGGTTGGCCCTACTGCCCTGGAACCTAGAAAAGGATTCATATTCGATTTTAAACTTTGCAATATTCTGGTTTTTTCCATAGGCAGCAAACCCAACTCAGCACTGCTAAGAAAAGAAAAGCAAACATGTGGAATAAAAGTGTGCATACAGATAAGTGAGGATGTGGGAGGCTCCCCTTTCATGAACCACCATATCCGAGAATATAGATACAAGCCTGGAATGTCAAGACAGAGAATATTAGTGCCACAGAGAGGGCAATGGTCCTCTCAAGACCCAAGCAACGTGCCTGTGCCTTTGCGATGCCTTCCTTGCCCTCTTTAGAGTCTGGCTCTGCTAGCTCAAGGTAACACTGCTTTTCTAACTGGAAATAACTTTTGTGGAGGGGGATATGGGCAAATGAATCATCTTCCTTACCTTCCTCATAAGACATTCTCACTGTAGGATACCTTTTTGTGAGGCTGGACTTTTGGTCCAGTACAGAAGTCAAGAAGGTGAGGTGAAGATCAAAGGGTCATGAGCCAGGGACTTTATTAGTATGCAATCTTCTAAAAGGGGAGGCATGGAGGGATCTGCTCACCTGAATGGATGAAGTTGCATGGCAATAAGAATGCTCTGATGTTCTAGGCTATGGAACCTTCTTTCTTGAAAAATAGAAATCTCATTGGGGATCTTTGCCTGAAAGAAAAATATAAGCAGAATGACGTCTCCTCATCCCTTCCTGTCTTGGGGCTAGCAAGCACCATTTGGTGATGACATCTATGAACACGTTATTCTAATAGTGCATTCCAGCTATTTCCTCCTCACTTAGGTCAACTCAAGGTCAGTTTAGAAGTTAGGGTCCAGAGAGTGGATCATCACATTCATCACAAAGAAGAAAGGACAGCACAGCTGTTCCCATGGAGATGACAGACCAGAAGACATTGTAGATCCTTTTTGACTGAGGGCAACTCCAAGCACAGAACACTCATAATTATCTCAGAGATCAAGAGACAAACAGCAACACTCATTTGGCACTGAGGACCCAAGAAGACAAGAGGCATTCAGATAGCCAGCCTCCAGACTAGGCTCATGTTTGCATTTAGATAATTCGTCTGTTCCAGAGATGGTCTACCACATCATCCTAGTGGGATTTGAGGGTGGGGGATATGATACTGGTGTGGAACCCCAAATCCTATAGAACACAGCATCTAGAGGGCATTTAAATCTGTAATAAACACAAATTTTATAACTACAGTCTCTGCCTTACAGATCACTCACAGAATGTTGTGCTCTGTATGGTTGTGGGTGCTTTTGTTGTGTTGTGTTTTTCTCACACTTTAAAAAAATTCTCCTCTCATAAATTGCATCCCAACTGTATTTCCCCCATCCCTCCACTCCTCCCAGATCTCCCATCTCCCCTTTCCCCCAAATTCACTCCTCCTCTATTTCCCCTTTTAAAAAGCAGGCCTCCCTGGGATATCAACCTAACACAGCATAACAAGTTACAATAAGACTAGGCACATACCCTTATATCAAGGCTGAATGAGGCAGCCGATGAGGAGAAAAAGGGTCCTAAGAATAGGCAAGAGTCAGAGACACCCCCACTTCCACTGTCAGAGTCTCACAAGATCAACAAAATACACAATCACAATGTATTTTCAGAATACTTAGCTCAAACCCATACAGGCTCCATGATTGTCCCTTCAGTCTCTGTGAGCTTAGTTGATTCCATGAGCCACATTCTCATGGTGTTCTTGACCCCCTTGGCTCCTACAGTCCTTCCTCCTTCTCTTCTGTGGATTCCCCTGGTTCTGCCTAGTGTTTGGCTGCCTCACACTATTTTTTAAAACTACCATTACATATAATTATACATAGTTACCATTATACACACACACATTATATATATGTATGTGTGTATGTTTATATATATATATATATATATTTGGACCTATGCCTTTAACACATGTTATATGGGCAGAGTAATGTGACTGGATTTTAAGACCATTTCATGAAAGTGGTAGGTTATGCCAAATAAATCTTGTCCCTTCTTCTACTCACTATGAGATGCATGGACCCTGGACTTTGGATACAGTCTATGGCTATTACTTGCGCCAAAGGGAAGCACAGTGAACCCCAGGTGTGATTCCTGTTCTTCTAGCCTGTAGGAGGCTAGAATTTCAAAGACTGATCTGACCACTCAAGTTAAAGGATGATCCTTGGTTTCTTCTCTTTCATCATTTAGGGATTAGGCTGATAAGAATCTCATGCATGCAGATGCTGGCCTGGCTGGTACCTCACCCTTCCATTAGAGGAAACACCCAAGCCAGATAGGAATCCATATCATTCCTGGGTTCTTAAGCTTGCAAGGTGGTGAGGAAGTGCACAGGCAGATAAGAGGAATGCACCAGCTATGGCTAGGCAAGGCCCTTGACCAAGCAGAGACTCTCCATGCATCGTATAACTAATCCCTTTCCCCACACACTTATTAGTAAAGAACTCTCCCTAAGCCTAGCTCTGCCTCACATCAAACCTGCAGACTGTCTGTTTACTACATACTCCAGTTTTAAGCATCCAAATGGAGACCCTGGCAATCATTCTATAATGTAAGTCTGGTCATATCCCTCTCTCTGCCCCTTGCTTGGAGTGAGAGATGGCCAGTTATCTCTGGTCTTGTTTCTAAGCATCATGATCCTATTAAATCCCATGTGTAAATCAGGTAAAGGTATAATTAATTGCTCAGAAGGTGGATGCAAGACCCAGATTGTTGCCTTCTATGCCTCTCCCTGCCAGACAACCCAAAGAGCTAAAGATTAAGAACTTGATGCGCCATGCTTTGTTGACTTCCAGGGGAGGCCTTACTCTTTCTGAGGAGTGGGTGAGTGGGGGTAGAAAGGAAGTTAGAGGAGGGAATGCCAGGAAAGGAGGGGGAAACTGTGGTTGGCATGTAAAATAAACAAAAAGGAATGAATGACATTTTAGAGTAGAACTCATATTTCTGAGACCTCCCTCATCAAGTTTATTCATATCATCACAGTACAAAAGCATTTAAGTTTTCTATTTTTAAGCTCATTCCACAGATTGGCTTTTTTTTTTTAAGGTTCAAAGCTTGTGACATGACATATCAGGGGCTCGAATACCAGAGTTCTGATTCCAAGGTGCATGCTTTTCCAGCTTGTCTTCCCTATAAAACCGTGAAGCTGATGCAACAGGCAATGCAGAGGTGTGGCGGGAGACCCACGGTCTGCAGGACTGGCTGCCAGAGAAGATGGGGATGAGACAACTTTGGCTCCTGACTTTCAAGGGATATAAGGCAGAAGCCAGGAATCTACATGGTAAGATCACACAGCCCAGCACATGGGGCACTTCTCCTTGTCTACACAGCCAGAGTCTCATGCTTTCTCCTTTTGTTCCCAATAGTATTATAATCACTCTCTTTCCAGAGCAGACCAAGTTTATCCCCATCTGTTATAAGACATTGTTGGTTGGGCACACACACTAAATAAATAAAGAAATATAAAGAAATTTGGTTTTTTTAATTGTCGAATCAGCAAACTCATTGATAGTTTAGATCAGTCTATTAGAATATTATTTTCCAATTGTTTAAAACAACTTGCAATTTTTAGAGGGATCATTGCAGAGAAGGAGCATAGTCTGTTTTTATCTGTAGATATGGGCTACAGTAACTCACTATTCCCCTCACTGGGAGAGGTACACTCCATCAAGGATCACGTAGACACACGGTACTGTTCTTTGACACAATGAAGCAAGGTGCTAGGAATTTTCTCTAATAAATGGGATGAACTAAATACCAATATTAAGTTTCTTCCTCATGCTGTGCCTGCCCTTCAAATATTCTCTGTCTGCACATGTTTACATCTCTCCCCTAACAACAAATGCATAACCATTCTTGTTTCAGATCAATGTTTGGAGAGAAAATCAAATCATAAAAAATAATATGAGGCCAGAGTTCTCTAGAAATCTGATACTCATAAATAAAAACCCAGACGTGAAGATTTGTCCAGTCACTTCTAAATCTCAGGGGAAGCAACATAGCCGAACCAAACTCCTTCAATGCTCTTGCTACTGACCAAAGCCAGTGACTCTCTACCTTGGGAGCAGCTTCTCACAACCTGCCCCAAATTCTTGCTGCTGATCTGGCCTCTGAGGCACTCTCTCTCTTTGAAAGAGCAAAAAAGGGAAACCCTTTGCCTCAGCCACAGAATACTCATCAGGTTCTTGAACATCAGCCATTGTATAGGTGCTGGGGATAAACAGTCAGTGCTGAGATTCCATTCTAGGCAGAATGGTAAATGATGGAAAATAAAGCAGAAGCATGGGAAAACAGTATGGTGAATATGCGACAGGGCATCATACAGGAGGAAATGCAACAATCCACATTCAAGATACAAAGAAAAGACGAGGGGCAGGTGTCCCCAAAGACAAGGGGCTGCTTCTCCTGTGTGGCATGGGAAGTTACCAAGGAAGGTGATAGGTGTAAGTCTTGGAGACAGAGCTGGAAGATGAAGTACTTTACATCTCAACTACAGAGAAGTCAACTTTGTGTGCCTCAGGGGAGAAAGGGTCTGCTCAATGGACATCACATTTCAGGTCAGCCAATTTTATGATAATGTCAACTTGACAAAATGCTTTTTTTAATTTTTGTTTTCATTTTGATAGAGATTAAACACAGTAGGGTGAATTTACTGAAGGCTGAGGTTCTGTCAGCTGTGTACTGACAAGCTAGAGAGGCAAGAAAGTTTAAAAAAGGGTTTGAAAGAGTGGGCTAGGAAAAGCAAATGGGGTTGCGATGGCATATGGAAATGAGGAGGTTCCTGAGCAGGGAGGAAGTAGAGTACAGTGGATACAGACAAGCAAAAATGGAAAGAGGAGCCATTTTGAAGGTTTCACCAAGTTTGGAACCAATATTAAAAGCTCTTGTGACCACTAGGGAGGACTCAATGGTTTTGATTCAGAAAGCAAAATGCCCAAAAAAAAAAAAAGCACAGAAAAGATGCCTGAGTCTGTGGTCAGGATTTGGAAACACTAACTTTGAGCTTCTCCTTCATTCAGTCTGGATACTAGTGCTGCGGCCTGTGTGGACAGGCAGCAATAACCAACACCCTTTCCAGAAGGACTGACATTTCATTGCTCAATGTTCCAGGTGTCTTTGGTATCTGAATCAAATCCACTGAGTCCTCCTTAATGGTCACAAGTGCTTTTAATATTGGCTCCAAACTTGGCGAAACCTCCAAAATTCCATCTTGGCTCCCTGAGCTGGCCCAGCATCTTTGGGTTTAGATATGCCACCCCATTTGCTTTGGACTCTTCCAAAAAGGACAGCTTCAGGCTTGTCCCCAAGCTTCATTCATGTACACGTCCTCGTAAACTACGATCTTCTTGCCTTTATGGAAATATTACCAAGGCTTAAGGAGAGAAGAGATGCCCTGGGAAGATACTCCTGAGGAGCTGCTGGTGACCCAGAGTGACACAGTAGCAAAATGACAGCCACTAGCCTGTGGGTTGCTGTCATCACAGTCACCTGATGGGCAAACAGCTTTCATATCATCCATGCCTAATTCTGAGTCTGGAGCAGTATATGTATAAAAGACTTCTACTCACAGGGTCTCCTCAGTTCCATTACCTGCCTGGTATTACGAGAACAAGGTGAGTCCTCTTACTGATCTGATGGCCATTTGAGGGATGGATGGCATGGCTACAGCCAAGCTGAATGGGGCAATCCAGTCCAGGATGGAGAATGAACGAGAGCTAATCGGCAATTTCAGGCATATGAAATCATGAAGACAAATCAAACTGCCATCCCAGGAAGGCCAAATGTTGACTAGAGATTGGAATGATGGGAAGTCATGGAGGAGAGGAGGCTATTGTAGGGCAAGAGAGCCACACAGGACAGAAGGTTAGAACTTAGCCAGAACCCATGACACAGGGAAGCAAAGCAAAGGGAGACTGTGGAACAAGGGGATGTAATGATGCACTTGGGCAGAAAGGATAGTAAATGAATAACGCAGATCATATGAGAAAAACCAACTTAAGGTTTGGAGAACCACCAAGTGCTTTAAGCGTTTGAGGTTAGAGTCTGAAGAGAATCAGGGCAGGGAGGAGAAGGCTTACCTAATTAATTCTGGCTTACCCTCTGCTGGGCTGCTTCCATGTTGGGAAACCAGGGCTTCTCTCTTGCAATGACACAGCCTATGTATGGACTCACAGATTCAGTTGCAGTGTTTCAGTCTGTGCAGAATTATCAGTGCAAAACAGTTTACGTTCACTAGTTTATCAAAATGTCTGCATTTTTTCCCATTTAGGATAATCGAAGTTCAACCAAGATGTCCTCCCAGCAAACGAAGCAAAAGCGCCAGCTCTCTCCTAAGTGTCCACCCAAGTGCCCCCTTCCAGGTCCCCGGGCTCCTGCTCCATGCCTCCCTCCCAGGGGCCCTCCAGCCTCCTCCTGCTGTGTTTCCACCTGCTGCATTTCCGGCTTCAGAGGCAGTTGCTCCTTAGTGTCTCACCAGTTTCCTGGATTCTGCCTTCGCCAGCCTCGGCGCTCTGACTGCCCTGAGAACGAGTCCCCAGGATGTTCTAGCTGTTGTCACAGCTCTGGAAACTGCAGTTGACCAGCCTTGAACTGATTAACTCACTCGGCCTTCCTCCCTCCCCTCCTGAAGTAGTTGCATTGGTAATGGGATACTTTGGGTCTCCCGGCGTTGGCTCTGCTCCTAGGCCAAGAAGAACTGAAGGTGAAAGACAACAGTTTTCCAGCACTTTGCTTTGTCAGTATGAAGAAATAAAGCTTGTCTACGATGGTACATTTAGCTTCCTGGTGTTTATTGATTTTCCTAGGGTAACCTGTGTTGATCTGCATTGATTCCCTAACCAGACTCCACAACGAAGCAGTCAAGCAGGAAATTTCCATCCAGATAGATCCAGAGCCTGAGTGTCGGGAGGGTTGTGCGCAGGACAGATCTTGAGGGAAGATGTTCAAGGGTATTTCCAGAACACGAACAGCCCAATACTCCTAATGCTACAGCACCGCTGCTTCAGGTCCCAGCAGAGCTGAGCAGTCCTCCAGCACGCAGTGCATTCTGCTGCCCAGACTCTCAGTGGGAGCGTGTGATGCCCAAGAAGGTGGCACAGGGGCATCCATAGTTCTCAGTAACTGAGCCCCCACTACATATCTCCACACAGGAACCAGAATCAGTGAGAAACTGTACAAAGCCAGGCAGAAAGACACCCATGAGGCCTTGGTGTGGCTGCCCACACATTTTAGTCTCTTTTTCTTTTCTATTCAAGGGGACAGATGTCACGGGTTTAGGAAAATGTTCTCAAGGCACTGTCCCTTCTAACCCAACATTGATCCACAGGCCACAACGGTGTCCCACCCACCCACTGGGATGGTTCCTGAGGCGGGCTAGGGTTCATAAGGTTGATGAGGGATATACGAGAGATTCTACACACGTCAACAATTTCCATGTAAGTGATAATTTTAGTCACAAATCTTGTAGAGAATGTAAGTGTCGTTGTGACCAGTAAATTATACATGTTATGTTTTTCATTAGCATATAATACACAGTTGAGAAAATAAGATACCTAATCAGAAAACTAGGAAGGCACTAACAGATTATCTGATCCCGGGGCACAAGACTTTTAACTTGGGCAGGAATTTACAGACAAAATTTCTGAGTAATATGTAGTCAGCTTGGTATATATATTATCTAATGGATAGGAAACCTTCATTAGTGTCATTTCTTTTATTTTTAATATTGTCATAAGCTTGGGATATATTCAACATTTTAAGTATTCCATTGTTCCTAAACAAATTTATTCACCTCTGACGTGTCACAGAGAAAATTCTTCATCAACTTTAATGTCAAAATATTTCTTTTATATTTATTTAAAAAACAAAAGCATTCTTCTATTAAGAATTAAAACTTAAAATGATATAGATAAAAGATTTCAGAAACCATTTTTCCAGAAAATAAAATCTAATTCCTCTCAGCAAGAAAGGACATGTACTTTTAGTTCTTAATAATTCTACACAGGTTTTACTCTAATACATTTAAGTACAGTATAATAGAAAACAAAAGAATTGAAAGATGGAAAAACTAGAAATATTTCCTCTGGGTCATTTTGGTCAACCTTCAGTCTTATGTAGAGTTTCTTTGGGGATGAAAGTGGCTGTAACGAGCTAGACCTTCAGTAGGCCCTAGGGGCCAGCAATGCTGCTTAGAAAACACTAAGTATAATAAGCACCAGACCACAAGGGGGCAGTAGTGAGACCGCATGATGGGCAAGAGGATGTTGTCCCATTTCCAAACAGGGTGGCATCCAGCATCTCACTTTGACTTTTGAGAATAGAAACAACATCCACAACAGAAATGTATACGCATTGATTTATCTTGAAGATCAAATGAGATAATGCAATAAAATATTGCTTCTAAATTGTAAAATGTTGCATAATATAAAATATTTTCAATAAATTTAAATTTTACTAAAAGTTGTAAGTTAATGAGATAACTTGAATTTAAATACAGGACCCACCAAACTCTTGCACTGGAGTTATGGGTATAAGTGTCTATGCAGTGGGTTCAACTGAGATGTAAAATCATGTACACAGTTTAACAGGAATTTGAATGAATGAATTTGCTAAGAACAGGAAAAACAAGAATAACTGTAAGCTAGAAGAAAAAGGCTAAGAGAGGATAGCCAAAAGATAGGCGTGGGAGGGCTCATGCATCCCTGGAAGATGTGTCTCATCCAGGCCCCAGGAGGATCTAGCGTTTTAGGCAAACACAAAGTGAGCCTCCCAAGAGCATGGCAGGGAGAAGAAATCCCATCAGTGATGTCTGAGTATAAAGTCTAGGTAACAGTGGAGACACAGGCCTTCAAAGCAAGGAGGATTGTGGAGGTGCCACAGCTCCAGATGGACACTTCCTCCATAAAAGTGGCCAGCAGGGTATATTTAGGACCTGTGCAGGTATAAGTACAGTGTAAAGGTCACTCTCACTTTGGGGATGAAAGGAAACACACCAATCTCATATTGACTCTGTGGCTTGGAGATTGGCCATCAGATGGCCCACTCACTTCTAGCTGGCTGCTTCTGATTTCTTTTTGTACAGTGTTCTTGCAGAACCCTCTATCCAGAATGCTTAACATGGCTCTTATGTAAAGAAGAAACATTTATCAGAATTCTGTTATTTATGATAGAGTATATATGTACAAATGTGTCTGGCACTGAGATAATATTCACTGACAACACACTATTATATGTACTCATAAATACAATGGCACAGAGACTTTTGAAATTCATTTGTCAGGTAACATCTATTTAAGGGGACTTACCCTTCAGGACTTGCAAGAATCATCTTTTCCACCAGGAGGCAGCACAGCTAAGCCTTAAGCTTTGCAGCATCAGTAACTAGTCAATAATCACTGGAAAATTCTTTCTCAGAATCATTACCCTGAAGGGTTCCTGACTTCCTGCTACTGGTGAGGCTTTCACCCAAAGAAAAATAGAACAGCCGTGGCTACCTCTGGGAACTAATGTGCCTATAGACTCTTCAGAATGGAAGCCAGAGTTGAATTGGTGAATGTCTGAGAGGCCTGACATTATGATGGAGAGGATACATACTAAAACCAGCAGAGGGACGCTGAGGATTTGAGTCAAAGCCCGAAGCTCTGGTAGTGGTTCTAATTCCCCTGGAGAGACACTGGGGATCTGCCATGCTGTAATGGGCCTCTCACAAAGCCCGGCTGAGGCAAATTTAGACAATGTACACAGACTGTTCACAGTATGGAGAACTAGACATGGCCTTAAACCTGTTCTGATGCTGGCAATAACAACCAAGAAGTAAGGACTTGTCTGACTCCAGAACAAACTAATAGCTGCACTCAAGGAAAAGGGAAGAACGACCAGGGCACTTGCAAAAAAGGTATTCTGCATAGCAAGCACATTTGTTTTTCCTTTGATTGTTAAATGAAAGCCATATAAAAATACAGTTGCCTACCCAAGCCAGTTTTTCTACAGTATCTATAAAGCAGCAACATATAGAATAGCCTGGCACCTTGGCTGAGATACAAACCGAGTTTAAATTCTCACCTGAAGTGTCTTCCCCAGGAAACCACACATCCCCCAAATGAAAGGCCTATGGGAAGGGTCCATGACAGACATGAGGCCACCAGTGCTTCTAGACTTTCCAGATGGATAAAATCCATCTCTTTGGGCAATGAAAACCAGATTGAAAGATAGGAAACAGCCTCTGGGTCTGACAAGGAGCCAAATTCCCTTTTCACAGAGGTTCCCTAAGAAGGCCTGACACTTTCAGCCGCCTGAGGGGTTCCATCCTTGCTGATGTATCCTGGGTTCATCAGAAGCCATCAGAAGTCATATTCTACTTTGGCTGGGATGGCAGCCATGCAGATATGTTTAGTTCACTGAGCTGTATTCTCAATGTTCATTTATTAGAATTCAATAAAACCACAAGAAACACATAACTGAAATTTTTAAATATTAGGGAAAATTCTTAAATATAAGAGCCATAAGTGAGCTCTACCAGACATGTCAATATGTCAATATATTATAAAGTTATTGTAGTTCAACAATGGGATACTGGACCATGAACATAAAGAGATGTAGTACAACACATTAGGAAGTTTAGGATCTGGACCTAGCTCTACATAGACCATAACACACACACGAACACACATGCACACACACAAAACATACCCTTAAATCTGTGAAGAAAAGCTCTGTTATTCCATCAGTAATGTTGTCACAGTAGGTAACAACAGTGAGTTTAGAAACATCCTGCTAAAAAGAGAGGGAACTTTCCTGAACTAAGGTAAGTTTATGGAAGATTAAAATATCAAAAATATTATTCCTTAAGAAATTCTTACAATAATTTTCTAGTTTCAAATAGGGATCTATTTATGATTATGACACAAATATTAAAAACTAACTTTTAAATGTGTTTTAATGAAAATTAACATGTTCAATCTAACTGAAAACTAGCAGAATAAAAGTTTATAGCACATAGCAGAAAACATTTTATGTATGAACATCAAAAACCATAGTAATATTTAAAATTAGGTAAAATGTCTAACAAAATATTTGCCCCAAAAGAAATAATGTGGCTTCTCTAAAGATAAAAAATGTAACAAAGAGAACCTTATGGTGGACCCAACTTTCCTCCCTCACCTTGGGTCTGCTGTCAGACCCAGAGACACTCTCTACCTGGGAACACTGGCCACTCTGGCCTGGGGATCAAGCAGATAATCTTCCCACTCCTTCCTGTTCTCCAAGGCAGATTTCTCAGTCTCATCCCCAGCCCTGTAGTAGGCCCCTTGCTGGGGCCTGATTCTTTTCTCTGATTCTACCACATGAGGACTCTGCAAAATCTCACAGCAGATGCAGCTTTCCTTTTCAGCACCCCACCCCCATTTCTGGTCATTTCTAGCCATTCACTATTCATTCATGTAGGCCTCTAATACCTAAGAAACACATTCTGCATAGAACACCCCATGGCCACACCCACAGGGATTCAGAAACACTCCCTAACAGGCAACCCACAGCCACCTCATGTTCTGAAGATCAAGAGAGAGCAACAGACTAAAGAATGCAATACCCACCCAACAAAAACACACTCAGATATTAACACCTACAATCACAGTCATCCAAATCCCAGATACCTAGGGACAAGCACAAAAACATAATCATTAACACCCATGCTGCACCAGAACCCAGCAACCCTACTACAGTGGGCCCTGAGAGACGTAACACAGCTGGAGTACACAAGAACTTCAAAATACTTGTGAGCATGCTGAAAGACCTCAAAGAGGACATAAATAAATTTATTAATGAATTCTGTGAAAACACAAGCAGTGGAATTAATAGATGCTAATACTTCAAGACAGAAAAGTAGAAACAGAATCACTAAAAGAAACTCAAACTGAGATAAACTGGAAATGAAGAATTTAGGAAGTCAAACAGAAACCTCAGCAGTAAGCCTGACCAACAGAGGACAAGAGATGGGAGAGACCGTGTCAGCCATTAAAGATACAATAAAAGAAACGGATTTCTCAGTCAAAGAAAATGTCAAACCTTTAAAAATCCAGGTACAAAAGATCCAGAAAATCTTGGATACTATGAAAAGAGAAAGATCTGCAAATAATACTAACAGAGGAATGAGAAGAAACCCAGGCACAAGGTACAGAAATTATTTTCCACAAAACCATAGAAGAAAATTTTACTAGCCAAAATAAGGAGGTGCCTACCAGTGTCCAAGAAACACACAAAACACTAAATAGACTGTAATAGAAAAAGAAATTCTCCATGACACATAATAAAGTACTAAGTAAAATAATATTAAAAACTGTAAGATAAAAGACCAAGTAATATAAAAAGGCAAACCATTAAAATAACACCTGGATTCTCAATGGAAAGTCAAAAAACAAGAAGGGCCTAGATGGATGTTCTACAAATCTAAGAGAGAAAACAATTATCAGTTCAGACTGCTACACCCAGCAAAACTTTCAACCACAATAGGTGGAGAAAGAAAAACATACCATGATGAAACCAAATGTAAGCAGTATCTAACTACAAAGCCAGCTCTACAGAGAGTAGTAGAAGAAAAATTTCAACCTAAAGAGGTTTACCCCCCCAAAAAAAACCCCACAAGGAATAAATAATCCCAGACCAGCAAATCCAAAGAGGGGACGAAACCCATACCATAACAACAAAATAAAAGGAATCAGCAAACGTTGCTCATTGATATCTATCAACATCACTGGTTTCAATTCCCCAGTAAAGAGACACAGACTAACAGACTGTATTTGAAAACGGGAGCCATCCTTCTGCTGAATCCAAGAAACATACCTTATCATCATAGGTAGATATCACCTCACACTAAAAAGGATGAAAAAAGATATTCCACGCAAATATATCCAAAAAGCAAGCTGGTGTAGCCATTTTAATATCTAACAAAATAGACTTCCAGTCCAAGATAATCAGGAGAGAGGAAAGGACACTGCATATTCATCAAAGGAAAAAATCCCTACCAAGAGGATATTGCGATTCTAAACATTTATTTACCAAACACAAGGGCACCCAACTTCATAAAAGAAACGCCACTGCAGCTAAAATTCTGTGTTGACCCTCACACCACGATAGTGGGTGACTTAAATACCCCACTCTCACCAATAGACAGACCATCCAGACCAAAGTAAACAGAAAAATGGACCCAGCAGATATCCTCAGAGTATTTCACCCATACATAAAAATATACCACCTTCTCAGCAGCTCATGGAACTTTCTCCAAAGTTGACCACACACTTGGACACAAAGTAAGTATCAATAGATACATAAATTGAAATAATGCCCGACATCCTATCTGATCACCATGTATTAAAACTGGATATCAACAAGAGAAAGTTTACAACTCAGGGAAACTGAACAACTCACTACTAAATGAAAAATGGATCATGAAAGAAATGAAAAATGATTAGAATTGAATGAAAATCAGAACAAGATATCCAAACCTTTGGAACACAATAAACATAATTCTAAGATGTAAATTGATGTTATTAAATGCCCATAAAAATGAAGATATCAAGTTAATAACTTGGTGGCATACCTGAAAGTTCTAGAACAAAAAGAAGAAATAACACCTAAATGTAGAATAAAGTAAAAAATAAACTCAGGGCTAAAATCAATAAAATAGAAACATAAAAAATACAAAGAATTTAATGAAACAAAAAGTTGGTTCTTGAGAAATTCAATAAGATCAGTAAATCCTTAGCCAAATTAACTTAACTAATTAGCTAGTAATATCCAAATTAATAAAATCAGAAAGAAAAAAAAGAGATGTAACAATAAAAACTGAGGGAATCCAGAGGAACCTAAGTACATATTAAAAAATATGTACTCCATATTATTGGAAAGGCTAAGAGAAATGGAAAATTTTCTTGATATATACCATCTACCAAATTAAATAAAAATCAGATAAGCATTTTAAACATACATGTAACCTAACCCTTAGTGAAATAGAAACAATAATTAAAAGTCTCCCATCGTGAACAAAAACCCAGGGCCAAATGGTGTCAGCACAGAATTCTACCAGATGGTCAAAGAAGAATTAACATCAATACTCCTCAAATTATTCCACACAATAGAAACAGAGGAAACATTGACCAATTCTTTTTACAAGCCACAGTTATCCTGATACCTAAATCACATAAACATCCAACAAAGGAAAAAAAATTACAATTTCCATTTGAAAATAGATACAAAATTCTCAATAAAATACTTACAAACCAAATACAAGAACACATCAAAAAGATTGCCTGCCATGATCAAATAGGGCTTATCCCAGAGATGTGCGGATGGTTCAATATACTTAGATGAATTAATATAATACAACATATAAGCCAACTGAAAGATCAAACCACACGATAATTTCATTAGATGCGCAAAAGGTCTTTAACGAAATCTAACACCTCTTCATGATAAAAATCCTGAAAAGACAGTTGGGCAATGGTGGTACACAGTTTTAATCCCAGCACTCAGGAGGTAGAGGGAGGTTGATCTCTGAATTCAAGACTAGCCTGGTCTGCAGAGTGAGTTCCAGAACAGCCAAGGCTACACAGAAAAACCCTGTGCCAAACAAACAAACAAACAAGATACCCATAAAACAAACAAACAAACAAACGAACAAAAAATCCGAAGTGGTTAGGAATACAAGCGCCATACCTCAACTAATAAATGCTATTTATAGCAAACCCACAGTCAACATCAACCTGTATGGAGATAAACTAAAAATATTTCCACTAAAATCTGGAATGAAACAATGTTGTTCATGCTCTCCATACTTATTCAGTATAATACTTTCTTAGCTAGAACAATTAGACACCTCAGGGAGTTCAAGGATACAGAGAGAGAGAGAGAGAGAGAGAGAGAGAGAG
>LOEQ01005780.1:173892-186734 GCA_001685075.1 Bramus lutescens | reverse complement strand
CTCCCAGAATTCAGTTCTGTCTTCTCCGCCTACCTAAGTTCTGCCCTATCAGGCTAAGGCAGTTTCTTTATTCATTAACCAATACAAACAACACACAGAAGGGACTCCCACCTCAGATTTATATTGAGATCTTTAGTCTATTCGGACTTGAGTTTTGTGCATGGGGATAAATATGGATCTATAAGTGGATACTAGGTGTAAATCAAAGGATAAAAAGCCTATATTCCATGACCATAGAGAAGCTAAGCAACAAGGTGAACCCTAAGAAAAACATATATAGATCCCACCTGAAAAGGGGAAATAGAAAAGATATCTTGACAAAATTGGGAGCTTGGGGGTGGTGGGAGAAGGGAGGGCAGAAGAGGAAAAGGAAGAGAGAAGGGGAGGGGGTAGAAGAACTTGAGGGAACGGAATAGTCAAGATGGAGGAAGGACAGAGATAAGAGCAAAGAAAGAGATATTTTGATTGAGGGAGTCATTGTGGGGCTAACAAGAAACCTGACACTAGAGAAATTCCCAGGAATCCACAAGGATGACCCCAACTAAGACCCTAAGCAACAGAGAAGAGGGTGCCCAAACTGGCCTTGCCCTGTAGTCAGATTGATAATATTGTAAATGTCACCATAAAACCTTCATCCCACCACCCACAGCAGAGCACTGGGCTGAGCTCCCAAAGTCCAGCTGAAGAGTGGGAGGAGTGAGAATGTAAGCAAAGAGGTCAAGACCATGATGGGGACATCCACTGAAACAGTTTACCTGAACTAAGGGAAGCTCACCAGCTCCAGCCTGACAGGGAAGGAATCAGCATAGGTCCAAATTAGTCCCTCTGAACACGGCTGACAGTAGCTTGGCTGGGGCAGACTGAGGAGCCACAGGAATTGACGCCAGATTTTATCCCTACTGCTTGTACTGGCTTTTTGGGAACCTATTCTCTTTGGATGGATACCTTGCTCAGCCTAGATATATTAAGGAGGGCCTTGGACCTTCTCCAAAGCAATGTGTTTTACCCTCTCTGAGTAGTGGACGGGGATGGTTTGAGGAAGTAGAGGAAGTGGGAGGAGGGTAGGGAGTGGTATGTAAAATGAAAGAAAAAGATAGTTTGTTTTCCTTTAAAAAAAAACAAAGAAAATCTATTTAAACACTAGAGCAATGTGAGAAATCTGGAAAATGTTTTCATGTTAAATTTTAGAGAAATTAAAATATTAAAGGTAAAAAACAAATATAAATTAATGGCAATTAGTTGAAAATCTAGATGTAAGTTCACATACATGTGGACACATGTTTTTTTTTTAAGAAGCCCCAAATACATACACGATAAAAGACAGCATCTTAAAAAAAATAATGCTAGTCAAACCGGATGTCCTCCTGTAGAAGAATGTAAATAGATCCATATATATGTTACCCTTCACAAAACTCAACTTAAAATGGATCAAGGACCTTAACATAAGGTCAGACACACTGTATCTGATAGAAGAGTAAATGGGGGAAAGTCTCAAACTCACTGACACAAAAAATGACTTTCTGAACAGGACACTGAGAGCAAAGGCACTTAGAACAGCAACTAATAAATGGGCCTCATGAAACTGAAAAGCTTTTGTAAGACAAAAGACACCATCATTCTGACAAAGCAGAAGGCTACAGTACGAAGTGGGAAAATTTCAACAACTGCTCTCTCTCTCTCTCTCTCTCTCTCTCTATATATATATATATATATACATACATACATATACATACATACATACATATGAACTGAAAAGTGGACATTAAGAAAATTAATAACCCAATTAAAAATGGGATACAGATGTAAACAAAACATTCTGAAAAGATGAAATATACGTGACTGAGAATCATTTAGTAAAATATTCAGCATCCTTAGTCATCAGGGAAATGCTGTCAAAACCTATTTTGAGACTTCATCTTACATCCAAAAGAATTGCCATGATCAATAAAACAAGGGAGGTCATTCTAGTGAGAATGTGGGGTAAGTAAACATTCAGCTATTGCTGGTTGGAGTTAAAACTTGTATAGCTACTATGGAAATTAGTGGGCTGGTACCTCAGGAAGCTGAGAATAGATGCATCTCAAAATTCAACTATACTACTCTTGGGACATATACCCAAAGGATTTCACATCCTACTTCAAAGACACTTGCTCACATATGTTCTTTGCTGCTCTATTCACAATTCACAACAACAATAGTGAGAAATTGGCAAGACTCTAGGTGTCTAACAATGGATGAATGGGTAAAGAAAGTGTTGAAAGGAAAAATAACAGCTCAGGACCCCCAAGACCAAGCTTTCAGCACAAAGAGGATCTATTTGCCCCAGAGGACAGAGAATAGAGAATTAGAGATGAAGACAGGAGTAGAGGATGAGGGAGAGGAGGAAGAGAACAAGGGAGAGGGAGGAGAGGTGTTTGTTCAGGAGGAAGAACAAAGGCCTGCCTGTGAATAGAGTGAAGATGGCTGTGGTCCATAGGCAAATGGAAGTTTATAATGATAAAAGGAGAAACTCTGTGTTAGAATGAAGTGCTTAATTTTAATTAGACGAGCATGTTAATTAGATGAGCAAAAGAGGGCATTTGATCGCTGACTTCAATACTTTGATAGCTGGACCTTGATAGTCAGCCACAGGAGGAGGAAGTGGTCAAATAAGGAAATAGACTTTGGTGGCTGGTGGAAGGTTTCTGTACCCCATTCTTAAGTCTCTCCGCCAATACAATAAATCCGATCAGGACAAATTACTAAATCCAGGTTTAATCTGAGTGAAGCATTTCTGGGTGGTCCCAGGGGAAGAAGAGAAACCATACCACCATGTGGGGCAACCAAGAGGAGGGGCTTTAAACGCCCTCCAAGGGTAGACTCACAAATGGCGGGCTTTCTCAAGGGTGGAGTCAGGAATGGAAGGAGCAGAACTGGGTGGAGCTTCCCAACACCTAACTTTAGAAATATAATCTAATGGTTTTTAGAAGGCAAAGGGAACGGGGAGAAGGGCAAAGCCAGCCAGAGTCATGCTCACCACATTTGAGCTGTCCAGAGTTCCTTCAAATGTGGTACATTTACACATGAAATATTACTGAGTTGCTAAATAAAACCATAAATTTACAGGTAAATAGATAGAATTAGAAAAACCATCTCTAGTGAGGTAACACAGTCCCAAGAGACAAATAATTATTTATTTTTATATTATGTGCATTGGTATTTTGCCAGTATGTGTTTGAGGGTATCAGAATTCCTGGAGGTAGAATTGCAGGCATTGTGAGCCACCATGTGGGTGCTGGGAATTGAACCCAGTTCCTCTGGAAGAAGAGTCAGTGCTCTTAACTGCTGAGCCATCTCTCTGACCCTGACAAATGTTATATGTACTTATTTATATGTGGATATTAACTGTCAAGTCTTTGATAAGCAGGCTACAATCCATATAACCACAAAGTTTAGAAAGAGAGTAAGAGATTCAGGCATGGAGGAGGGAAGGACATCCTGAGGACTGGAAAATAGATTATATAGCAATGGGTGAATGAGGGTGAGAGGGATTAAACAGCTTTCTTTCGTATATGTATGCATTTTAAGAAGCTTCAACTGTAGCACGTTTCCATACAACTTGTATGTTTCTTTGGCTCTTTTTCTTCTGCTTGTTTGTTTTAACCTATTCTGTTTTTTATTTTATTCTATTTCAGTTTTAGATGCCTGTTTTTTTCTAGTGGGAGAAAGAAAGAAAAGTTGTGGATTTGGGTGGGTGAGGAGGTAGAGTGGAGCTGAGAGATGGGAAACTGGGGTCAGAACATGATGGATAAAACTCTAAATAATCTTTAAAAATGAAAATTAAAAATCAAATAAAAACAGAACAGAACTTATTTACTAATGGGAACTCAAACTACTTGAGAAGATTTTAACCCGTCAAATTGGCAGAGAACAGTGAATTTAATAGTGTTGATTCTGTGAAGCTAGTTTGGGGAAAAATGGTTTAGATTTGTGCTAATTAAATAAGAGGTATTAAATAGCTATATGAGACTAACAAGTAAGCAATCAGATCTAAAAGTGTGGTATTCTGGAGAGACATCTGAGCCAAGAGTAAAGGAAGGTGTTTGGGATAAACCCATCAGGAGAACATACAGATGGTGAGAGCCAACCCTCCTAATCGGATGCCAGATGCGGGCATCTGAGGGCCTGACCACGTGATCTGAAGCTCTGTCTGTGCTGTGGCTTGGTGTCTTGCATATGCGAAGGACAGGCCTACTTCTGGACACCTGCCACTATCTTCAAAGAGACTGGGGTAGTGCAAGGGACAGCGGATGTAGCTCAACTGTCTCCTACATTAGGTAATGAAAATGGACTTGGCTTCAAAATGTGCTACACAAAGGACTGAATTGAATTCTAAGAATATCAAAGTAAGAGGAGACCCAGACCCATGTCCTCGGTGTAAAGATCCAGCGACTCCCATTATCCGCAGGAAACAACCTGAGTCCTCTCTTACACATTCAAATCAGCACCACTTGTCTTCTTTAGTAGTTGTCTATTTCTCCTCCCTCCCCCTCGCTCTGACCCTGCCACATCGAGTTTTGCTGCTAAATGGTCCTCTTCCATTTTCTACTCCAAATGTTTTTACATTCACCAGATCTGAAAGGCCTCTTTTTCATGCACTCCCATGTCCCCTTTCGTATGACTATGTACCAAGTCTCAGCAAACACTGCTCTTTCTGAGAAGGGCTTCTGACCTTCAAGGCACAGTGTGTCAGACTAGACAACCTAATTTGTGCTTTTAACTTTTGTTTTGGGTGATGGGATACTGTGAACCAGCTAAAGAATTTCCTGCCTTTGACTAAAGCAGCCAAGCAGAGTAGATGATTTTAACCAGCAGTGGGCAAAGGTGAGTCTGCCCATGAGTCATAGAGTCTTGGGGAGAGAATTATCATGTCATGGAGGAGCTTACAGATTTGAAGAGAGGCAAGAGGGGACTCACTGGGCTGCTGAGGAAGATCCAGCATCTGGCCACCTGCTGAATGCATCCAGGAAACAACAGTTAACAGCGGAAGTCAAGTATGGAAATGGTGAATTGAGAAGAGCCTGAGGAAGAAGTGTGTGACCAAATCAGGTAATACACGCAAGCCTTGCCCTGTGGGTCTTCCTTCTCTCTGGCTTGTTCCTTCACTCATCACTTAATTAATGAGGCCCACATAATGTCATGCAGAATTTTAGATATTAGAACAGTAGCGAGAAAGTTCTGTGCTAATGAAACACACAGAATGGGCAGCTCAGAGTACTGTTATCAAATGCTAACAGGTTAACATTTGCTGCAGGAAGCTCTAAGGAAACAGACTGAGCTGATGGGTCAATGAAGTTCATTAAAGTGAGGGGCTCTTCAAAGAACCTCAAGTTTGAATAGTATTTAGTGAGACATTAGGAAAGAGACTAGAGAAAGATTCTTTAGACTGGGAAGCCATACAAAAATGCTAAAAAGAAGTGGGCAGACTCCAATAGCCATTCACTTTGAGCAAGCCTATGAAACTTGAGAAAACAGTGCCTGGAAGTGAGAGGGGCTGGTGGGCAGAGGCCAGAGAGGGCAGCCCTACCAGGGTCCTAACAAACTTGGATTCGGTTCAATCCTCACTGAAACAGAAGTAGAAAGAGTTGAGAAAGTGACTCTGGACCAGAGCCATGGTTTAAGACACTGGGCAGACTTCCAGGCAACCTGTGAGCAGTTGCCTTAGGAAGAGGCATAGAGTAGGGAAGAAGCTTGTTCTGAGGGGGAGGCAGTGGGTAGTAGCTAAGGTTTTAGAGGTGGAAGGCTTCAAGAATGTAAACTATGCCTGGATAAAAGGAGGACCACTCCTCAGGAGGGGATGAAGGCAGTTAGAGACCCAGTTAGAGGATAACAGACTCCTTGTACCAGTTGGCAAGAAGATGTTGGCAACAGAGCTGGCTTGGGATAGAATCTGTATCTAGTGTGTTAAGACTGCTAAGGGACTTAGCATTGTCTTCTCTGTCATAGTGGGCTAGACCAACTCATAGCCTATCTGCCACCTCTGATACTGGGAACTT
This sequence comes from Bramus lutescens, assembly GCA_001685075.1. Classification (NCBI taxonomy): domain Eukaryota; kingdom Metazoa; phylum Chordata; class Mammalia; order Rodentia; family Cricetidae; genus Bramus; species Bramus lutescens. The sequence continues at coordinate 180,699 of LOEQ01005780.1, read as the reverse complement.
GCTCTCCATACCCAACACAGGAATCATGGTAGGGGTGGAGTTTATCTGAAAACTAGAGCTCAGGGCCCTGTATGAGGATGAGAAAGAGACTGGACGGATGAATCCTAAAAAGTTGAACTAGCAAGTTCACAAAGGCTCTGAACTGCCCTTTCAGTATGCTGCTTCCGGTTAGGGGAAAGAGAGTGAAAGACAAAGGAGGAAGGTAGAGACAAGAAGGCAGAGAAGGTAGAGGTCACCCTCAGAAAGGAAAGCAGTAGAAAATAAAATGGTGCCAAATCCTCCTCTCTGAGCCTGGTCTCAGGTTGGGGACTTTAAAGGAGTAGATGCCTTCCCACAGATGCCCTCCTCAGAACTCACCACCTAAGGCTCCATGGCCTCAAGAGCATGAAACTTCCTGTAAAATAGCTTTAAGCCAAGGTGATAGAGACCCAGGCACTCCTCACCCCTTCCTGGCTGCCCCAGTGTCTATTGTTATGCAGCGTCTCTGTCATTTTCTTTTTGTTTCCTCACCGCTGACCTCAATCCCTGGCAAGTCTGGGCATTGCTAGGCAGATTGCCTTAGCCCCTTTGTGGCATCTTTGTCTGGGAGGAGGAGGGATTGAATGACTACCCCTTAGAAATGCTGCACTAGGATCTTCCTCTTGCCACAGAAATAGGAATTCCTACCAAGGACAGGAACCTAAGATAGCTGGCAGGCACAGTTACAGAATTAAAGACCTAGTCCCCAAGGCCACCCCCTTCCCAGTGGAAACAGTTCAACTCCAGTGTTGAGGATGTGCAGGACTGAAATCCAGCAGTGAGAACTGGAGAGTTGAAGTTAACACTTCCTTCCACATCTTCCTCCCTGCTGCTACTGCGGGCCAGGAAACCCACAGCATCCCCACTGACTCCATCCAGTAGTATAGTGGATCCTCCTAGGCTTAAACCGGGTGCCTCCCCACCCATACTGAAAGCTGCAGAGCGAGGATCAGAAAGTTGAGAGAGGCCAGGTGGGGCTGGGCAACAGCTTGTCAGTCAGAAAGTCACTGTCTCCNCTGTCTCCACAGGGTGGAGGCAGCAGCCACACCTAGACTCACTGGGACCCAGTTTGTCAAGTATAAACAGGATTTAGGTCCAATTCCCAGAAGGAAAAGGAATGAGTCTAAAGACACCCATCCCCCAGGACATCCAAAGCCCTGCCTCTGCTATGAAGTTATAAAGAGTGGTTCTCATGGCAATGTAGGTCATCTTACAGGTGTCCTTAGAAACCACCTAACTCAAGAATTCTGTCCTCTTCCGGGGCTTTCTAACCAAGATAATCTCTGATGTGAGCAATTTGTAGCTTCTCTCCCCAGGAGCCCCTACACTTCAGTATAATAGAACAAGAAGATAGCCTAAGGATGGGAAGGGTGGGAGAGACCTGGGTGGAACTGTCCACTGCAGGAGACCAAGGCCTCAGCAGAACAGGCACCATTAGAGGTCCTCACCCAGGACCCAAATGCAAATCCTAATAAGAAATTTATTCAATCTCAGCTTGATCCAGCTGGCAGACACTGCCGCAAGCCTCAAATAACTTCCTTCTTTGTATCACAGTGACAAAAGAGCATACACACATATGTACACACACACACACACACACACACACGGATATGCATGTATATAAACACACATCAACATCTGGCTACATTTTGAAAGGTAGTTTTTGTCAGAAGGTGTTTTTAAATATCCCCATGGGTGCCACAGGTTGGGAGGGTGGCTGAAACTTCACCTAGGCAGTCCCTGCTCCAACTCCCACACCCACCTTCCTCCCCCTGGGTAACAGGGCTCTGATAAGCCTGGCATCTACCCATCATCAATATGTAATCTTGTGAACTGAGTATACATGAAGGGTGTACAAACCATCCTGCTTCCTTAGATATTTCCTTCACAGTTACATGATAGCCCTGGTCTCTGCTTGTGACTCTTGGTCACTTTCTCACCTGTCCTATACTGGAGACATGTCAGTGGTTTTGATCAATAGCCCATAGAAGGCACAGGAAATGTGCAGGGCTCACATATAGGAAGTAGACTTAAGGATCCTGCTGAGAAACTTGCTTGGTAGGAGGCCTGCCTGTTTACTGAAACAGAGCTGTTTGGGACTTTACGATTCACCAAGGAATAAGAATATTGCAGAAGTTTTGAATGATTGAGTTTGAGGGCCTCCCTCTCCAAAGTCTAGTTTCCTTATGCTCACCCCGACCCTGTCCCCTTAGGAAAGAAACAATAGCCCAGAAATGTGAGCAGAACCTGTGGTTCCAGAGCTAGGCCTTACACTGCAGCCCTGCAATGCCTGGGACAGTGCCTTATCTGTTTGCTTACTGCCACTAGCCCTTGGCAGTTGATGGCTTGTGTGTCAAGGTACATGGAATGATCCAGTACATTCAGAAAAAGGCAGTGATGGTTGGTGGCTCTGAAAATCCTAATGTACCCAAGATCCTGGAAACTTTTAGATTTGAATAAATACATTTAGATCTGAATATACACAAGATCTGGGGTGAGATGGAACCCATTTTGAATCCATTTGCAAAGTGCTAGGATAGAAGTTTGAACTTCAGTTGTCTTCCTGTCTAAGGTGACGTATAAAAAAGGCTCACCCTTTACACTAGATGAAGATAAAGCTCATGTCATGACTCAGTCAGCCCAAGAGTCTCTCTGCTCTTCACTAAGAGACTATAAGAAAATTTATTGCAAATTTGTAACTTTACATTCTTTACCCGGACAATGGCTACTTAGCGAGGAACAGATACAAGGCAGGGCTGGGGACTAGCTGAGGCTTCTCAGAGGTCCAGCCTTACTTACCAAGGGCTTAGTTTTCACTCTGAGGATTCAGATGCGTTGGTGATCAAGCAAGGTGTTGATGAAAGCAGGTCTCCAGACAGTCTTGTCATTGGAATATTCTCTTTTCTAGGAACTTCAACTACAAAGATGAGTGACCCATCAAAAAATAACCCATGCTGCCCGCCAAGTCCTCCAAGCTGCCCACCCAAACCATGCTGTCCGCAGAAACCACCTTGCTGTCCCAAGTCCCCATGCTGCCCACCCAAACCGTGCTGCCCACCCAAATCCCCATGCTGCCCGCAGAAATGCTCTGCTCTGCTCGTGCTTCCCGAAAAAGTGCGCATGCTGCCTGCAACCTCCACCTTGCTGCACTAAACCCAACTCCTGCTGTGCGGAGAATAAGGCTGAGTCAGACTCTGATTCCACAACTGGCCAAACTCAGGACAAGGGCACTCCAACACAACAGAAGAAGACAAACAAGGAGACTGCCCCTGACACCATGGCCTTCTTCAAAGGGTGTGGGATGACTACAAGTCAGGCTAAGAGTATGTTTTAAGGATGCTGTTTTCACACTAACAAGACCATCCAATCATAGACTACCATTTCCACCCAACCATAGGCTGGCTGCTACTTGCAATTGGAAATGGAAGATAGAAAAGGCTGGAAACATTTTGCCTGGTGATCCTGACATTTAGATAGCACGAAAATAAAAGAGCAATAAAAAGAACATTGTTCTCTTTCATTTACATATGAAGCCTAACAGAGTAAGCTGGGCACATTCTAAGGGCCACAGAGACAGAAACCATTTAGCCCAAGACAAGAGGCCTCTGGTGAAAACAGGGAGACTGCCTGGGTTTTGGTTGGTAGGTTAGTTTTTTGCTACTGTGGCTTTGAATCCTGGGCCTTAAGCTAACTAAGCTTATTCTCCCACTGAGCTGGAATTCCTGCTTGTCTTGCATTTAAAGGGAAAGTGCTACATCCTGGGGACCCCTTTGGTTTCGGTTCAGGTGAAGGGTGGTGTCTCACTTCCAGGTCTCTGGAGTGCTTAGAGCATTTGGTTGTAGACCAAACAAACCCTCATAATACCCTTGAGATGACCACAGTGCCCTATATATTTTGGCAGCATCGAAGAGGACTCAGCAAAGTGCTGGAGGCAGCAGTTGAGGCCTCTGGTATCATGCTGCCTATGGGCCGAGCAGTCGCTCCAGGACAAGCTACTGTGCATCTCCAGGCTCTGTCCATACTTCAAATGGGTTTATGGCATAAAAGGAACGATTCCTTTAAAGTAAGAAACCACGGGTCTGACACAGACCCAGCTCTTCTCACTTTTCTGAGGCAGGGTCCCTCCTTCACTCCAAAAGCCACCTGTGATAAAGCAATTTGCTTTCAAACACATTCCCATTCATCTAGGTGAGCAAGTAAGATTAAAAAGTCATCTGTAATGCACACATCAACTTGCATCTTCACTGCTTTCAGGATCCATACAATTTAAACTCTTCCCTTTGCTCCCTCGTGTCTCTCCTTTCCCAGCAGGAATTTTTGTCCCTTTAAGTTTGAATTTTTCAAAAGTTTTCGTAAAATCCATTTAAACTGTATTTCGTCAACCCCCATAAGTATCTTATGTGAAGAAGCTCAGACCACAATATGTACTTTTATGTCTATGATGTACACAAGTGAAATTCCTTGAGCTTTCAAAAAGGAAGCGCATTTGTTGAGAACAATGCACTCACGAGGGACAACATACTCCCCATATAGTTTGTCAACTGTGCACACCTTCAAAGCATTTTAGTAATTTCCCAAGTGACTGACAATGCTTGGGTCAGGTGGTTCTGGGTTAAAATATGGACAGTGTATATAGAAAGTGCACATATACACAGTAAGGCCTCATTATGTTAGAAAGAGCAAAAGGATGACATACGAATGAAAACGGATAGATGGAGGCTATGCTAGGTGAAATAGCTGGACTCACGGACGCAAGTTCTCATACATGGCAGGAAAGCTGTGGGGGACTATTTGAATTAAAGGTAGCAACAGGAGGGTGTGGAAGGGAGAAAAGCATGATGGGTTGAATATGAATAAAACCAATTCTATAAATTTAAGAATATTACTTATTGTCTATACTAACAAAATATTTTTGGTGCTCTAGGTTTCCCCTATTGCAGGGGAAATTTAAAATTTAAAAATTTAAAAACCACATGTCCACTTAGTCCAGTTTAGCATACCAGTGTGAGAACTACTGGCATTCATGGGCTTCTTGCAGGGAATGAGACAGTGGGGTCCAGGGCTGGCCATGGAGCTGGTCTTGTGGAGAAGCAGCAGAGAAAAGCCTTTCACTTTGTCCTGGGAGATCAGGCTGCCGAGCTGTGGGGATGAAGAGGCAGGTCACAGCTGGGGAAACTCCATTCCTCACTCTGGATCTTCAGTGTCACTCCCCAACACACAGAACATCCCTCCTGGCCCAGCTCACACCCAACACAGCCTCCACTCCAGGCCCGAAGCAATGGGCATTCCTCCATGACCAGTTTCTGCCACTTCTCCCAAGTGCTCCAATAGCCAAGCATGCTATTGCATGTATCAAGTGTTCATTTCTAAATCATTAGTCCTGACTAGAAAATTCGTCAGCACATATGTACACCCTGGTTGATGGACATTTGGCTCTCCTCCAATGTTTGGTTGCTAATGAACCTGGACAATAGGTGTGTGGGCACAGGGCTCATCTCTAGTGGACGTTGAAAGCCAAAATGCATATAGTGTTGTACCTTGGGGGAAACCACCCAACTGTTTCCAGTGTGATTGGGTACTTTATATCTTATAGAATTATTCTGATTGTTACATATCTTGATAATATTTTATACCTTCAGATTTTCAAGTTTTTGACATTATGATCTAATATGGATGTTGGCTTTAATTTTCATGTTCTTCATGATAGATGACAAAAAATCCTTTCTTTTTCTCATTTGTCCCCATCTTTGGTGAATTATACCCAAATGTTCTATTCACTTTATGGCTTATTATTGAATTTGAATGTCCTTTATCAGTAAATAACTGATATATTTTACCCAGGCTGCAACTTACCTTTTCACCCTAATAATTTTTTTCCCAAATAGCAAGAATTATTTATTTTGAGAAGAGTTTGAACATAATTACCAAAGATGAGAGGCCAATGTCAGTCACAGAACTGACACTTGTGTGTTAAATGAAAATGTCAGCACAGGGCACAGAATACCTCTTGAGGTCTTCAGAACAGTACAGGCTATTGTTACTTGCCTTGCTTAGCACCATTACTACATGGTAAGACACTGGCACAAAAAGTACAAGGACAGCCGGGTGGTGGTGGCTCACACATTTAATCCCAGCACTCGGGAGGCAGAGGCAGGCGGATCTCTGTGAGTTCGAGTCCAGACTGGTCTACAAAGAGCTAGTTCTAGGACTGGCTCCAAAACAATACAGAGAAACCCTGTCTCCAAAAAGAAAAAAAAAGGTGCAAGGACAGAGGACCAATCTCAAACTGTTGAGGAAATGTGACCATCAGCCTAGTTTTCATAGTACCAGAAGATGCCAGGAAGGGTGCTGAGGGAGGAAGGAAATTAATGATCTTACCCAGAATTGGACACTGTGTATTACAATACATCTCTGCCTGGCAAGATGTACCCAAGGTGCAGTAGTGTGGCATCTGTTATGAGGTAACTAATTGATAGGATTTGAAGTCAGCTCCATAGGAGGAAAATTCATGCCTGCTACCATAATCCTAGTCAAAAGTCCATGGCAAAGAAGGCCATAAGTTCTAGTGTAGAACCTCCTATTGCTATTTTGATAAGTTGTTATGCTATCAAATTACTTCCTAAATATTTATCTCTCTACTCATAGATCTGGGCTGTTCCCAACCTTGGTCAGAGAGCTTCTTTTCCTTTTCTCACTAGGTAACAGTGCAAAGGTACATAATTGGTGAACATCCTGAAAATAGAGACTGAATTATCATACCTTAATGGATAAATTTTTGACTCCCCCCCC
>LOEQ01005780.1:149369-160155 GCA_001685075.1 Bramus lutescens | reverse complement strand
GCACCAGAAGGAGAAGCAGCAGGATCCAGAGCTGTACCTGGGTCAGCAGCAGAAAGCTTATGAGGAGCAGGAACTGATTGCAGGAGAGAAGCAGCAGGAACCACAGGAGCAGGAACTGCACCACGAACAGGTGCACCAGGAGCCACAAGAGCAGAAGCTGCAGCTGGGGCATCAACAACAGCAACAGCACTCACAGGAGCTGCATCTGAGACAGCATCAGAAGCAGAAGCTCTGTGAACCAGAACTGCATCTGGGAAAGCAGCAAGATCGGGAGTCGCAGGAACCAGACGTGGACCTGGGAGAGAAGCAGCATCAGGAGTCACAGCAGCCTGAACTGCACCTGGGAAAACAGCAGCATCAGGAGTCACAGCAGCCTGAACTGCACCTGGGAAAGGACCAAAAACAGAAGCAGAAGCTGCAGGAGCCTGATCTGCACCTTGGAAAGCAGCAGCAGCAGCAGCAAAATGCAGAGCACGAAGGTTATCAAGGAACACAAAGCTTAGGTCAGTCCCTTAAGCAAGAGAAAGCCCCAGGTGAACAGCAGCTGGATGACTCACACCTCGAGCAGGAGAAGGAACTCTTGGGCCAGCGACGGGATCAAGACCTAGGAAAGAAAGATGAACGACAGGAACGGAAGAATGAACAACCACCGGAGCACCTGACACAGCAGGAGAAGCAGATGGAGCAGGTCAGACCGAGCACTGGCCAAGTCCAAGAGACTCGGCCAATCCAACCAGTGAAAGGAGATGGCTTGCTCACTACAGAGGAACAGAGGCAGAACCAGGAAGTGCAGTGATGCCAAAACTAAAGCAACCACCCCAGTGTCCCAGAGACTCTCCAAGCACATAAGGGAAGAGAGCATCCACCACACTTCTTCAGGTCCCTAGCTGACCCATATGAATCTGTCTGGCCCTGACCTTCTTCATGCCTATGACGGGCTGGAAAATAGGACATATATGGCCCAGCACCCACCCCCAAGGAGTTCAATCCTTACCTTAGATATCAGAGCCCCTTCCAGGATGTGGGGGTGGGGCGGGACAACTGTCATTAGTGTAGCACCTTTGTCTTAGTATTTGCCTCCTAGGATTGTGACTAAATCTCTGAATATGTATGACAATATATAATAAACCCTGAAAACCCTGTGATCCTGTACTTACTTTAGTTTTTCCTTTCAGTCTCTCATCATATTCAGCAGCCTCTGCAAAAGCACAAAAACAAACTCAGTCCTGAACATGGGCTTCTATTCTGGCTGTTGGGGGTGGCTTACCCATCTTAATTCAATAGCATCTTGCACTAGTCAAACAGCCTCTGCTCTTAGCCCACAGCAGAGCATAGCTCTATGCTTCTCACCTCAGTCTAACTCCCCATAATAGGAGAGGAACCAGAAATATGCCTAGTGTGTTCAGAGGCTCCACTGGGTCTGGAAAATACCGCCACACTCTCCCTCCTGGCTTTTCAACTAAAGATTGTCTTCTTGCTTTCTGAGAGTCTTATGGCATGCCTCAAGAAGACTTTATTAAAACAACAGTACATTGCACATAGTAGGGCGAGTAGGCAGTCTCTGGATGAGTCTTAGAAGAGAAAATGAGAGTGTCATTAAAGCAAATAAAGACTGAGCTAGCGGTAAGTACAGAGGAAAAGTGCCAAGTAGAATAGACAAAGACTGGTCATCAGTCACCACTGCTGCTGCTACCTTCATGCTGTACCCTGCCTCCTTGACACTTCTGCAGCCTTTACTGCCAACGTCCACATCAGAACTCTAGGCACTCTTCTCCCTGGAGCACTTAGCTCTCCTTCCATACCTTTTACACCTCAGTCACTTGCCTTTAGCCATTTAGCCATATTGTGTTGGCATTGTGTCTCAAGTTATAGAAAGCTATTTTTACTATAGGCTTGAGGGTATGTCAGAGACATCCCCATTGAAGAGTCCATGGGCACTCAAGCTCAGTCAGCTGGACAGCATTCAGCAGCCTTTACATCTCTACTCAGTCCCAATACGCACCTCCTTAGGAATCTTCTCTTCAGAATAATAATAACAGGATTTAAGTCCTTCCCATATATAACAATATCACCTAAGCTTAGGATGAGGACCCTTTTCATCTGAACTGTTTCAACAGACTCCAAGCTTCTCTTGGTTATTCTCTGTCTCTGAGCACCTTGCTATCTGTCCATCACACATGTTCTTCAACTTTCCACTGAACCAGGTCAGTGATTGGGTTAGCCCTTATCAGTGGTTCCCATCAGTTAGGTCCTATCGTGAGGCATGAGGCACAAGCCCTGATAGCCATCCATTTGAATAAAACAATCTAAGTACCCATAGGAAACACAATGATTTTTGAAGACTTGTGTCGTCATTGTCGGAATAGATTATTATGGTTTGAACCATGCACATTTGCCACAGGCCTGTGTTTTGAATATGCTTCCTAGCTGGTGGTTCTATTTGGGAAGTAGGAAATTACCCTGGAACCTTTGGAAGACTGGGGCCTAAATGGTAGAAGTGGTAGTTAGGAGCAGACCTTTGAATATTATAGCCTTCCTCCTAGCTTTCTGCTCTCTGGACCATACCATGTGACCAGTCCCTCCACATCTCCCCCAGCCCCTTTCCAAAGTCTCAGCTGTTTCATAATCCCTCACCCATTATGATGGACTGGAGCCACGAGGAAAAGGGATAGGGATAAATAGTAAAAAGTACAGGGCACAAAAATTCCAGCAGATGTTCTAAAACAACAAAAGAACACAAAAATCACCAAGCAGCATTCCACTGTGACTCACCCTCAAACTGATAACCTTTCAACTAAAGAAAGCAAAGACAATGAGATAATTGAACTGCCAGAAAAATACTTCAGGTCCATATCAAGAACTCAATAAGCAGATGAATGAAGTAAGAAGGTCAAATTGGGTACAAGAAAGTTACAAAAATAATTCAGGACCTAGACAGAAAGTTACTAAACAAAAATAATAACTTGGAGGAAACCTTTAAAAACATGGAGGGGAATTTTAACAAAGAAACTGAGGTGCTTAAATGGAACCAAACAAGATTTGGAAATGACTCACGCTAATTAAAACCACAAAGGGAGGCATCATCTGTAGACAAGACCATGCAAAATAATGACTTTTAGGACATAATGAAGGTCAGGATAGTAATGCATATAGATACAAACTTAAGAATCATCAGTGTAGAAGAAGGAGCTAAGATGAACTCTCAAGGATCAGATGACTTATTCATTGTGATTACAAGTACAAAACTGTCAAAACTAGAGAAAAAAATGTTTATCTAAATGGAAGAGGCATGTAGAAACCCAAATAAACATTACTGCTTCCTAGCATATCCAAGTCAAGATGTCAAAGTTACAAAGAACCAATAATGAGAGCTGTAACCCAGATCACACATAAAGGCAGAAATGCCAGAACAATTTCAGGTCTTTTATCATCCAATCTAACTGTCAGGAAAGCAAATAACTATCGACCAAAACTGCGACCCTCAGAACCTTTATCTCAAAATTGAAAATGAAATAAGAGTATTTTGATTCAATCACAAGTTAAGACAATTCAAGAAAGCATAGCCAGCATTGAAGAAAAGTCTTAATATGAAAGAAAAAGAAGAAACAGTTTCATTCAAGAGAATAGATGAAAGTATATACTTCATAAAAGGAACAGAAGAGCAGATAGGTAATGTATATAGATACATATGAAGAGATACATATATAGATACATATGTTTAAGAGAAAATCTGGAGGAAACAACACAGAAAGCCACCAAACTCCTAATACTGCACAGGTGAAGAAAAGAATCTGCCAGAAGTACAACCAACAAAAACATAGGAAATAGCAAGTCCCTTCTAACAACAACCATAAAGGCAAAGTGAAAAGATTCAAACTAACCAATGCGAAGCAAACAATAAGATCTAACTATCCATTGTCTTCAAGAGACCTACATAAATATAAAGATGGTTTAGCAACACTCATGACTCATAAAGTATATTTAAAGTCAAAATTCATCAGAAGAAACAAATATGGCCATTACATATTAATAAATAGAACATTTATCAAAATGATAGAAATTTAACTACTGCAAATATTTATGTCCCAAATCTTGAGGCTCTCAATTCTATAAAATAAATCCTAAAAGGAATAAAAGACCATTTAAGTTCTGACAAAATAATAATGCGGGACTTAAATATCCTTATTAATCTTTAGATGGATCTTCCAAATTAAAAAAAAAAACAAGAAATTTCAGAGGTAAACAATACCATAGATCAACGGGATCAACAGAAATCTTAAGAATAATCCAACCAACAGACAAATAAAACATTCTTCCCAACAGCACACATAACCTTTCTCCAAAATTAAGCATATTACATGCTGAAAACCCAGCTATAAGAACACAAAAATGTTGTCATTTCATGTATTTTACTTTATAGCAAATTCAACCAGAAATAGATAGCAAAAGAAGCCTCAGAAATGCGCAAATATTTGGAGTCTGAACAATACATTTTTGAATGAAGAGTGGGTCACTGAGGAAGTAAGGGCTCCAGGAAAAACATCCTAGAATGAATGCAAATGGTAGCACTATCTGACAGAATCTCTGGGGTACAGACAAGGCAATCCTAGGAGGAAATCAGAGAGGTCACAAATAAATAATCTAACAATGGGACTCAAGATTCTAAAAAATTAGGAAGTCAAGCCCAAATGCAGTAAAAATAAATAAAATATAAAGCAGAAATTAATAAGAAATTAAAAAAACAAAATCTAAAAATCAATCAAGAGCCAGTTCTTTGAGAAAGTTGATAGAATTGAAAATACATGTCCAAGAAACATTATATGAGGAGAACAGGTTGTATTTAAGAATATGCATGTGTGTGTGTGTGTGTGTGTGTGTGTGTGCGTGTGTGCGTGCAATAACAATTAATGAAATGAAAGAACAGGCCATAAATTTTAAGAAGAGCCAGGACAGGTACATGGGAAGAAAGGGGAAATGTTGTAATTATATTATAATCTCCAAAATAAAAACAATAATAAAAACCTATAGCTAAACTAACAGAAAGAGAAAAATGACACAACTCAATGAAATGGCCTGAAAAGGAGCTGTCACAACAAAACCCAAAGACCTTCAGAATAAACAGAGATTACTTTGAAAGCATAGACTCTCTGAATGACAAGAAATGGATGAGTCTCTAATTTAAACATGCCCACAAAAAGCAATGAATTTGTCTCCCCTCTAAGGAAAGGCCAGAACTAGATGAACCCACTGTTGTCACTGGTGTTTGGATCTTGGCCATTCGCACTGGGGTGACATGAAATCTCAAAGGAGTTTTCATCTGCGTATCTCTAGTGGATGAAAATGTTGAACGTTTTCAAAAATGTTTCTAAGCTATGTGTATTCTGTGTTTTGAAAATTTTCTGTTTAGATCTTTGCCCCATTATTTAATTGAGTTGTTTTCTTGATTTTTGGCTTTTATTTTGTTTTGTTGTTTTTGTTTTAGTTCTTTATATATTTTGGATACTAGTGCTATGTCAGATGTATGGCTGGTAAAGGCATTTCTTATTTTGAAGTGTTATTTTAAATGCCACTGTTATTTGTTGTACATAAGTCTTTCATTTTCCTGGGGTCCCATTTGTCAATTGTTGATTTTACTACCTGGGGTCCCATTTGTCAATTGTTGATTTTACTACCTGGGCTATCAGAGTCCTGGTCTCCATTACCAGAGTCCTTATTTTCTCCCTTATCAGGTCCAGGGTATTAGGCCTTATGTCAATGCCCTTCTTCTTATGGAGTTGAGCTTTGTGTCCAGTGAGGGACAAGAAACCAGTTTTATCCCTCTATATGTTACTATCCAGTTTGGCCAGCATCATTTGTTAAAGATGCTCCAGCACAGATCTGCATCTCTTAACCTGCATAAAAATCAACTATGAATGAATCAAAACCCATAATATACAATCTGAAAGCTTTTCCTGCACAGAGGGACTGCAACCTCCCTAGCTTGGATTCTTACACTCTGCATGCAGTGTTGTGACACAGGAGCCTCTGGCCAGTTTATCCAAGTTGATCCACAAATTGAGCGAATCTTATGGTGCCTGATCTCAGGATAGTAACATGGAGGAGACATGGCAATCTATCCTGACTTCAGAGAGAAGATGGCAGGGACAGAAAATGCTCTATAGGTAATCTCTCAGCTCATGGTGAACAACTCACTAACTGTAAATCTATGATTATCTTGGGCTTTGATCCCTAGTTCATTCTGAACCGCCTGCATAATATAGCCAACTAACTTATAGGAAAACTGGAGCCAGGGTGCCACCTAAAGCTGAAATACTGGCAATGATAGAGAGAACAACCAACGTGTTGCCAGTATTTCAGCACTAGGTGGCACCCTGCATATCAGATTTTACATTAGGATTTGTAACAGTAGCAAAATTATAGTTATGAAGTAACTACAAAATTATTTTATGGTTTGAGTTTACCACATGAGGAGCTGTCTTAAAGGATCACAGCTTTAGGAAGGTTGGGAACAACTGCTCAAGGGTGTAAATGAATTCTATTGCACCACGCTGATTTTTTCCATGGGTGATCTGCACACTGGTGAAAGCACACTGTTGAAGTCGTTCATCAGGGCCACATTGCAGCTTGTCTCTCTCATTGCGTCTAGGAGTTACCTCATTGTGTAGCTTCATGCTTTGGTCTGAGGTATGTACTTGTAATTCCTGTTTCCTCTTACTCTCTTACTGAGTCCCCCCCCCCATCCTTACATAATGACCATGCCTCTTTCCCTGTTTTTGATTTAAAATCTTTTTATTTTTAATTTGACATTCACATGGATATTCCTGCCTGATTTTGGTTCCAATTGCTTGGAATATGTTATTCTAATCTCTTAAATTTCAGCCCATGTGTGCCTGGAGAAAAATGAGTTTCTTTTGTATGGCATATGGTTTATTTGTTTGTTTGTTTGTTTGTGGTACCAATTCACTCATTCTGTTCTTTTCATTGGTACTCTTAACTCATTTGTGATCAGGGTGCTCATGGATAGGCAAGATCATTTGAGAGACATTGCAGTTTGACTTTATCATTTTGCTGTGATTCTTTTCTCTCCTTTTCCTCTTTTTCATCTTCTCATGAGGGCTCATGGCTTGCTTTGCTTGGATTCCTTGCTAGAGTTTTCAGTTTGTCAATCACAGAATTTGCTTTATGCATCCAATAATGCATACAGAGACAGTTTTTGATTACGACAAGCTATTTTGAATGATAACAATGTTCAATTAGAAATAAAACTTCAAAGCCAGATGGAGCTGTGAAGAAAGGGAGAACATGCACCAGCGAGACATTGTCTTTGCACGCCATTGCCGGGTGTGCTCGATTCCTGACACCATGTTTGTCTTTGAATGCTATCACTTTCATCTGCCCTTTGCTTGAGTTGTTTTCTACTTTAGGTGTCATACCAAGCCTTGAATGGTTTTACAATGCTGGGACCCTACAAATTTGTTTTTGTAGTTTTATTCTTACCAATTAGTTTCAAACAAGGGTTTACTTCTAACTTGTTAACATCTCCTTCAGCTCAAAGAACTACTTTTGTGCATCCAGAAGCACCTTTATGTTCCCTTCATCTCTAAAGCATCACCTTCTAGATGAGGTCTTTTCCTCAGCCATCTTCCTCCCTCAGTACGGGGCAGATGCCATGTCACCCTCTTCCAGCTTGGCAGGTCTCTGCTGTCAGGCAAGTTTGGGAACTCTGTGATGCTGTTTGCTTCTTTTGTTGCCTTGAGAATCTTTGTCTTTGATGGAGGAAACTTTGAGTCAGGTTATGCACAACTGTGGATCGAGGCCTTCTTTTACTTGCATGTCTGTATCCTTGCTTATGTTACGGGAGTTTCCTCTTCTGGCTTGAAGTAAGATTTGTACTCCTTTGAGGGTATGAATGAATATTTGCTTGTTTTTGGTGTTGTCCCAAGATCACATAATCTCTAGCCCTTCCTCTTCTATTAATAAAAATATTTTTCTAAACCTTTCCCTCAAATTCACCGATCAATCATTTTATACACTATATTCTGCTCTTATTGTTTTTTGTTTTTATGTTTCATTCTCTGTGTTATATTTTTTCAGATTAGGGGGTTCTGGTTTTTTTTTTTTTACTTTTGCATTTCTCTGCAAAGTTCCTAGAAGATTGCTGCATTGTTCCTCTGTGTTCTTTTTAAATCACTTTTTACTTTCTTTGAAAGAGTTGTTTTATATCCCCTTTCAGAGAGTTTGTGTACACCAGTTACTGTCTGCTCCAACCTGGTGACTGATATTCACAGTTTATGTGAAGTCACAGTTCCTTGAGGGTTCTTGGTCCTTGATGGGATGTATCACGATATACAGTGAAGTGGGTTTTTTTTTTTATCCCAGTCTTTGTACTCTGGCTTAGTTTGTTCCCTCTTTCCAGAAATTCTAAGCATGCTGTCTATTTTCTTTGAGACTGGAGTCCTGTTATCACTTCAGTGCAGATGCTATCGCTTCTTCTGCTGTTTAGCTGGAACGTTGTCAGCTCTAGCTAGAAATCCCGGTCCAGGATAATCTCCAATTGCAGCTGATGTTTAGTTCACGGGGTCTATGCACCTGTGTCTTCAACCCTCTCCTCTGATGCCATCGCAGACCTTGGTGCCTTGTCTATCATCACTGACCTGTGGCTAGGAACCGTGGAATTCCACTCAGTCCTGGCTATACTCACCATGTGTCACCAGCTCCAGGTTCCTATTTTATACTTGCAACCATAATGCCATAATACTCTGCCATATCTGTGCCAGAATCCTGTGGAGATCAACACACTGCTGAATAAGACTAAGAGCCACACTCCGCGTTCTTCTTATTTCTTAGGTGGATCTGTGGCCCAAGATGACTGAATTTTGCCTTATTCAATTAATTTAATCCTAAGAATAGGCACCAATAAAAGGTACATACTATGTAGTGGGAAAATCTTGGCTGCTTGTAACTATTATTCAGAGCGAAGTTTGTAATTTTGAAAGTGAGGAGGATTGAAAATATATCCACAATGGTCGACCTTTGACTTATATGCTTTGGACAATTTACAAGCAAAAAGGAATGAAAGTATATTTTAAGCAATAGCCTGCCAACGGGCGAAGCACCACACTGGTGAGGATAGCAAAACCTGAAGATTCAGCAGTTTTCTTTGCGTTTTTCCCTACCCACTAGTGTTAGGATGTAGAACTGCAAGACTGATGTAGAATGGCTTTGCTTAAACCCTCCCCTAGGAGGAGGGGCACTTGAATAACTCGGTTTTGTGTGGCAACTCTCCAAACACACAGTGATGCATATGTCTCTTAAGGATTCAGAGTAGAGACATATGATAAATGCACAGATGCTTCTACAAACAATAATTGTCGCCGTTGTTGAGCGTTGGCCACTTGCTCATATCTCATCTTCCCAATGCAACATTACCTGAGGTATAGACAGGGCAAGTTGATTGCTCAAAGTCACTCTGTTACTCACAGTGATTTAAACTCAGCTACGTGTGTGTCTAGACACTGTGCCCATAGTGAATGCTTTGCAGCCACAGAGAGGGTCTATGGGTTCCTATATGGTTTTCCTCAGGGAGATGGCGTAAGAGTAGAACTTGGAAGAATAGGAACCAGTGGACAGAGAAGGTGGATGAATAGAAAGGTGACGTGTGGAAATCAGAGAGGGAGAGAGAGAAAAGAGGGGGGGATAAAAAGCCTGAACCCCATTACGGACCCACTACCCACCATGCTTTCCTATAAGATCCAGTTACAGTGATGGAGGAGAAAACAATGAAATAAAAGGTACATTTCAGCTGGTATGGAAAGATAGACACCTCCAGCCCTGACTGATCTCTTACTAGATAGCAGAAAAACCCTGGAACATGCAGGAACTCTGAGGGAAACCTGTGGGGGAAGAGGGGGTGAAACTGAGAAGCTCAGTGGGGCAAGTCTGAGGCAGGGGATCTTCCAGGGAGATGCATATTAGGATTGAATTCCTGCAGCAAAGGGCCATTTGTCTCTTAGTCTACAGTAATCCCTTCCTCCACATCTGACATTGGGGTACACAGTCTGACAAGATTGAATGTGCTCATACAGAAAAAAATTAAAGACTAAAATTTAAGCCACTTTTCTAGAAGTAAGTAAACCTCTTCTATAGTACTGAGAATTGAGTATTTTTTTTTTCTTGGGTAGTTTTCCCTTATTCACATGAATATCCAAGAAGAAGGAGACTGGAGTCCCAGCTCTCATCTGTTCAACTCAATGCCTAAAGGCAGCCAGAACCACCTTTCACAAGCAAAGCCTAGATCACATCAGAAGTGATTCAGACGTTCCAGTCCCCCACACCCTGTTATGATAGTCTCTTCCTGGCTCTCTGATGGAGCCTGCTAGTTACCAAGCACTGTGCAATCCCACTGTGGCAAGGGAACACATCAAGACAGCTTTTCACTCATAGGCCTGTTCATGATACCTTCCCCTCACTCCCTCCCAGCTCCCACACCTCAGAGTGGCCTACCTCTACCCTGCTTAAATACTGCTACACTGTGGTTTCTCCATAGCCACATGAACTGCCTGTAATTACTACTTGCTGGTTTTCTAATTGTATCTGTGCACGCCATCTCTCTCTCCACACCCAATCATAAGCTCGACAGACCTTGTGTGTGTTCTCCATGCCTTGAAAGTGTCAATGCTCTGGAGTTCTGTTTGGCTATTTTATCCTTTGGATGTTTGTGGGTTTTGTGTCATAACCAAAAAGAAAGAAAGAAAGAAAGAAAGAAAGAAAGAAAGAAAGAAAGAAA
>LOEQ01005780.1:129786-145691 GCA_001685075.1 Bramus lutescens | reverse complement strand
GGCCTACTTAAGGGCTGGGAGAGGCTTGCCCGGAGAGAGAGAGACGCCATTGTTAACAAGGTCCTGAATAAACTGCTGACAAGAAGAGCTCCGGTGTTGCGTCATTCCTTGCTGGACGAGGGTGGGCGTGACAGATTGTGGCATGGTCACATGCATGCAGACATGGTGCTGGCAAAGGAGTTGAATCCTACATCTTGACTTGCAGGCAACAGGAAATGGTCTGCAATACTGGGCATGGCTTGAGCATATATGAGACTCAAAGCCTGCCTCTACAGTGACACACTTCCTCCAACAAGATCATACCTACTCCAACAGAGCCACACCTCTTAATAGTGCCATTACATGGGAGCTTATGGCAACCAATTACATTCAAACTACCACAACATATATTATTTTATTTAAAAATGAACAAAGGATGCTAATAGACCTTTCTCCAAAGAAACTGTTCAATGGCCAACAGGTGTGTGTAAAGGTGCACCTTTACATTATTAGATCATTAGAGAAGTCAAATCAAAACCATGATAGAGAACTGGTGATATGCCACAGTGAGTATAGGCATTTGCTGCCAAGCCTGACTGCCTACTTAAGCTTGATTCCCAAGAAACATGCAATAGAAGAAGAGAATTGACTCCTGCAACCTGCCCTCTTATCTCACATGTGTGCTGTGAAATGTGAGCAACCACCACATAAATACATACATATATGCATATACATACATACATACATACATACATACATACATACATACATACATACATACATACATACATACATAGCTGGGCATTGTAGCACATGCCTTTAATTACACCACTAGGGAGGCAGAGGCAGGTTGATTTCTGAATTCCAGGTCAACCTGGTCTACAAAGTAAGTTCCAGAACAGCCAGAGATTCACAGAGAAACCCTATCTTAAAACCCCCCAAATTGAAAAATAAACAAAGAAATAAAATTTTAAAACGCACAATGGATTTTTTACCTCATATCTATTAGTATCTTAGGGATTTTTATTGCTGTGAAGAGGCACAATAACCATGGCAACTCTTATAAAGAAAAAAATTTAATTGGGGCCAGCTTCCTCCAACACACTTCCTCCAGCAAGGCCACACCTACTCCAATAACGCCATTCCCTATGAGTCTATTGCAGCCATATTCATTCAAGCCACCACAGTTAGGATTGTTACTATCAAACACAAAAAAGTTTGAAGAACATGAATAAATTGGAATTCTTGTTAATCTTTAATGGGAATTTAAATGGTTCAGCCACAGTGTTAAACCGGTAGTTACTTGAAAATTAAAAATATACAAATAATTCAGAAATCCAGATTCTGGCCATATAGACAAACAAAGAGAAATTTTGATCTCAAAGTGATATCTCCCATTATTGCAGAATACTAAAAATATTGAAACAATCTAAAAAGGTGTCTAGAAGATGAACACACAAAGAAAAAGCCCTGTGTGCATACTGTGGAATAGTATGGTGGGTCTTTTCTGAAGGAATGAAAAAGCAGTCGCGGCATGAATGACCAATATGCTACATGTGCTTAGTGACCTAAGATGCTTACGAAAGGATAAACACTGCATGATTCCCTCCCTTGAGGCGTCTAACATAGTCAAGCTCATAAAAAGAATGGAAACATGGAGAAAATTATGGCTTCTAGAAGCTTGGAGAAGTAGGAAGTTGATGATTAATAGCTTTAAAGTTTCAGATATGAATGATGAGTAAGATATTGAGAACTGTATAATATTGTGCCCACAGTTAGCAGTAAATAGCATACTTAAAACTTTGGTGAGGCAATAGATCTTGTGTGCAGTGTTCTTACTGAAATACAGAAAAAGTTACCTGGAGGAGGGTAGGCATTCGATGTTTGCCATCGACAGCAACACAGATGCAAAATCTCTGAAAACCAAGAGCTCTGTGAATAGTGTATTCTCATAGCATTCACCATTGTCTCTCTGGCTGACCCTAGTCTGGAACAGGAAGTTCTGCCTCCACCGCTGTTGTAAGATATTTATATAAAGATGGATTGTGATTGGCAAATAAAAAGCTGGATGACAGATAGTTAAGCAGGAGGTATAGGTGGGGCTTCCAGGCAGAGGGGGTGTAGGGAGGGAGGGAGAGAGGGAGACAGAGAGAGGAACTGGGAGGAGGAATACAGGTACATGCTTGATTTTGCCAACACACTTGGAGCAAGTCAGATATGCCATGCTAAGAAGAGATAATTGAGCCACATGACAGAACAAAGATTTTTTTAAAAAATGGGTTAATTAAGTTATAAAAGCTAGTTGGGGAAAAGCCTAAGCTAATGTCAAGCTTTCATAATTAATAATAAGCCCCTGGGTCATAATTTGTGGGCTGGCAGTCCAAAGATAGTCTGACAAGAAAGTTTGGTACACATCATGAAGCTCATCCCCTAGAAACTGGCCAGTGCCTTGCACCAATTTCTGGACCTTCCCTATAGGTACCAAATTTTAAACCTGTGTGAACTCTTACAGGAAGGGTAATAGAATGATGGAATGTTCTCAAAGGGACTTTGGGGGAGGCCAAATACTAAGAAGGCAAAATTTTTCTAAGCCAGCATAAGTAATATAAAGCTATCTCTAAATCAGAATTCAGGTAGAGAGAGGCAGAGAAGAACATGTTTGCCTTCAACTCATGATGAAGGTCTGGAGGAAATAGTACCTTTATGTTTTCTGGGAAGCTATGGGCAAGAGCATGGGGATGTTTACATTCCTATCTATGTGATACTACAGCTTCTATGGGACTCTGCCAAAGAGCTCACTGTTATCTTACTAAAATCATTCACTGAATCTTTCAGGGGCAAGTTCTGTTTTATTTATTTCTGAATTCCAAAGCAAAGTTCAATGCCTGAAACAGGAAGCGCTTGCTTAATGCTAAGTGATGTCTTTTGTGGCACAACTGAGCGAGTTATGCTTCCATACTGTGCATTTCCCATGGTTCTTCAGTAGACAAGCCATACTGTGTTGTTATCTAAGACTGTAGTCAATGTAGACCCATTGGCTTCAAAATCAAGTGCCATGCAGCAGAAGGAGGAGCCCAGAGAGATAAATCTGAAACTTGAGTCATGAAAACACCATTCTGTTTATATCATTCCTCAAAGAGAAACATAGACACCAGTATGCATGAAACAAGAGCAAAATCTTCACACAAGTGTGCTTCTTAGTGTGTATGAAGGAAGTGTGTGTGTATGTATGTGTGTGTGTCCACATGCCTCTTTTAGAATGGAGTAAAGAAGCTGTTCTTCACACAACCATCTCTTAGGCAGCCTCCCACAGCCTTCAATTTACAGTATTCATTCAGCAAGTATTTATTGCATGGTATCCCATATCAGAACTTAGTGGAAGACATCACTAGACAATTGATGGCTTGCTTTGGCATTTAAAACTCTATCCCTCTTCTCCAAAGCAAATGTTTCTCTAGTGTTTTCTCTTACTCTGCAAAACTTTATTTCTTGGAACAAGTAGTGGGATCTTAGTCAATGGGACTGGCTCTGTGCCTATCTTGGGAAAGACAAGCATGGTTACATCCTCAGGGACTTAATGATATTTAGAATAATAAATCGTATACATCTGTTTCTTAAGAACCGATAATTTTATAGGATTCTAATAGAGCTAGGGAAGACTATGGTAGTGAATAAAGTGTATCATTAGACACATTTCTTATGGATGAGGAAAGTTTTGTGATGAAATTTATATTTAAAGTTTCTATTTTAATTGTTTATTATTTTTCTTTTCTAGTCTACAAGAAGCACAATATTGGAAACTAGTCATATATAATGAAGGTGGATGACTTCATTCAACCTCTGTCCTCTCCCTATGGAGCAAAGCTTCATTTCCAAACAGAAAAATCTGTTTCCTAGGTTAGCTTTGACCTCCTGGCCGCAGAGTACTTCTATCTTCTCTTCATCATTACTGTTTTGCAGGTCTTCCATGTTCCATCCCCAGGAACTCCGGTAAAAGCCCACCCGTGTGCCCATGCTCTATTCCCAGGGACTCCAGTAACAGCCCACCATGTGTCAAATTTTCTTCCACTTCCTTCCCAGCCTGGACAACAGTCAGACTACTTCTCCTGTGTCTTCTATTGGGAGGAGGAACTTCTTATTGACCTCATGATGATCCAAGTCATTCATATCTAATTTCACTGCTTCTTAGCCTGCCTGCAGTGTTGGTTTCAGAAGGCAGAATATCTGTAGGTGCATTCTTGGCCACCACGGGACATACAGCTCATCCTACCACAATTCTGCTTAGTCATAAAAAGTTCTTCAAGTTATTTCTCTCACCATAATCAGATTCTCACTGGACATGCAAGAGTCAGAGGCCGAAGAGATTACTTGGTGATTAAGAGTATCTGCTGCTCTTTCAAAGAACCTGATTCCAAAGAGCCTGAGCTTTGCTCCCAACACCCTCTGGTAACTACAGCTGCAGCAGATCTGACTCCCTCTTTCAACATCCATGAACACCTGCACACACATGGCATTCACTCACCCAGATGTACACATGCACATAAGCAAAATAATAAAAATAAAGCTTTAAAAATATATTCACGTAAATGTTGGTTTTTACATAAATGCTGAGCTTCTTTATTTGCCTTCACATTCTTCATGTAGACACCAACAGCTTGAATAGGAAAATTCATATTGCTACCATTTTCCATGGTACCCAGTCCTGTGCTTAGATAATGGTTGGTATTCAACAATGCTTAAGTTACATTAAGTATATGCTTTAATTTAGTACTCACTGAAGAACACTGCAAAGAGAAGCCCCTTGCATAAAAGTAGAACACATTCTGTGTATGTGTGTACATGCACATGTGCATATGGGAGCATGTGACACAGGGAATAGAGAGACCCACCCTCACGGAAGCTTGACGTGACTCAGAATTCCAGACACAATGTCTGATCTCCCTACCTGGAAACAAACATGATACCTGCTTCTCTGAGTTTCGCACACCCACATGCCAGTACTGTCCCTGCTGAGGGTGTGTTTGGAAAGGGAGGTGGAGGCAGGAAGGAAGTCACCATTGCCTCCTTCTGTTTAACCACAGCCTCACTACTGAAAATAAAAGGGATTTATCAGAGACCAGGAACCAGGTACAATAAGACTTAAAGCTCCCAAGACACAGACTTTAGCTCCTTTTTGTTATGCTTTGTTGAACTGCTGTGCTCACTTTGTGGGATTGTGTGGTTCATGCCTGTGGAAAACCAAGACTGAGTTTCTACCACCTAAAGTGGAATTATATTTCAAATTGTGCATTTTGGTAATTTCTCTTTAGTTTTTTAAGAACCAAGATGGGAACTTACATTTTCACATTAAAAGGATCTTGCCACGAAAACCTTTATATCCAATACATATAGTTCATCAGAACCAATTTACAGTGCTCTATATTTAATATACATTATAATGCTGAAGCCTGCACACCAGCCTCAAGAGTATTTGTGAAACTATTTGCTAGAAGGCAGCGGATGAAAGCATCATTTTCTCAGCGTGGCCCACTGGGGTGTGAGCTGAAGCACAGCAAGCATCTCCTACTAAGTGAGGACAAGAAGCTGTTCCTTGTGGGGGCATAAAAGGGCTATTTAGGGTCCTGAGAAAACATTTTTTATTGTACAATGGCCAATGGCCTAACGCCATTAACTTTTCGTGGATTATACTCACCTAGACAGTTTAGTCACCCTTGGAAAGCAGTCTCTTTGCTTTTTATTTTACCGTACTTCATTTGTTTTAACTCCTTTTTTTTTCTAAATTTCTGTCTAGTTATAAAGCCTGAGGAATAGGGAAGAATGGCCTCTGAGCATCTGCTATCCTTTAAGCAATTATATTCTTCAGTAAAATCTAATAGCAAGGGAGGGCCTGGAGGGAAGGCTCAGTGATTAAGAGCATTTGCTACTCTTACAGAGTATTCACGTTCAATTGCTAGCACCCATTTAGTGTCTCACAAAATTTGTAATTCTAGTTCAGGGAATCTGACATTTTCTCCTGACCTCTATAGGCACCAGACACTTTTTTGGTGTACAGTCACACATATAGGCAAGCACTCATAGATATAAAAAAAAATCTTAAAAAATAAGGGATGTTTCCATTAATACTAATAGTACAGTTTCTTTAAATATTATTTCTTGTCAGGTGTAGTGGCTCAGTCTGGAAGTTCAGGGCTTGGGAGATGGAGGCAGGAGGATCTATTCAAATTCAACTCTACCTAGACATAGACGCAGATGGAAGGAAAGAAAAACAAAAATTAGTCCCTTAAAGGGAAGCCTTCCCATTCATTTTAGATCCAGATGCACATTCTGCTGAGAGCCTGACACTTAATGTCCAGAGCAGTCTCATCCCCCTTCCCTTTCCTCCCAGGCTCCACCCTTTAATAAGATCCACCTCATCTATTTTCTTTAGTTTACTGTAGTTTTTGTTGTTGTTGTTATTTTGGTTTTCTATTGTCTCTTGGCTGATTCCAAACAGCATAGAAAACCAAGTGAGGAGATGATGTCTACCCACTTATTACATATGTTATAATTTCTTTACTCTTTATTAGATCAAGATCCAGCAAAGAGATTCATAATTCTCCTGGATGCTCTTTAGGAAATAGAGACTTCCAGCTCAAAATTCTCTCTACTATCAGGAGATATGTGGCAGCTATTCCTTAGAACTCTTAGACAATATAGATCTTAGAGATCTTTCCAGACCAGCAGATGTATTTCGTCAAACACAATTAAATTCCATAGAATACCTCTTTGGAATATTTAAAAATAATTTTGAACAGTGTCTTATAAATGTCATAAGATGAATGGCTGGCAAATCTGAAGCTGGGTGAAAGGTAGATCTAGAAGAGGACTTGTGTATGCCACCTGCCTGTTACGTTCCCCAGCCTATTGCACACACTAGGCTTAAACATACAGATTCCTTTGCTCTCCAGTTTGGGCTTATCTAATGTATTAGGGTATTTTACCTCTCTGTGGAGGAGAGGTAGCCCTTCAAAGAGACATGGGAGTGAAACAATACAACACAACAGCTGTTTTGACTTGATGGCACTTGGTTGATGCCTTCAGTGACAAGAGCTTACAGTCAATAATCACTCTTGGAAACTTTGAGTTCATCAAATACATTCTTTGGGTTTTCTTCCCCTGTCTGTATCCATTTAGAACAACAAGGTATTCCTTAGAAATTCTGTGTCTGCATTATAAGGAGAGAGTAACCAGCCATACAAGATGGGGAACCAACCACAGCAGCCAGTTGGTAAACAGTTATATAGGCTATAGCTCCATCTACCACTCTGTCTAAACCTGGGGGCTAGTAAGGGGAGCTGGGTTCTCATAGATTCCCTGTGCAAAGACTATGAGACAAAATGTCTCAGTAGAGAAAAGAAAGCATCAAGCTGTCAACCAGGAACTGTGTCAGCTCATTTAGATGGGACATAGTACATGAACAAGAGCATGTGGGATGGCTGGAGAAGCTGGTAGGGCTCCTTCATGCTGGAATTCCATCTGTGTCCTGTAGGTGGTGGGAATGATTGTCCTTTCAGAGATTCTGTGGAGGAGAGTAACATAGATCCATTTTTATTTAAAAATGTTTATTTTGATCTAATTTTGGGCAGTTTTAATAGTACATATATTCTTAGATATATATATATATAAATATTACTAGATATAGCCAGTTACACTCTTCTTAAATGTGTTCACTCTCTCTTTTTCTACCAGATGCTCTCTGCTTACAGTGTAATTTCATGTAGATAAACCAATCATAAGCTGAAAACATTATAAATAAAAGTGACTTTAATGCATCTAAGCCACACATTTATGGCTTACCTAGTCTGTATTAAATGTACTCAAAATAATTATATTAGCTTACAGTTTGGAAGAACCATTTAGCACAAACTTTATATTGTAATTTATTGTTGACTATTTCCCATAATTTACTTAATACTTTATAGAAAGTGAAAAACAAAATGCCTATATGTAGACTCAAAATATGTGTTCTACTGAATATGTATCACTTCTGTACTGTTGTGATGTAAAAAATCATAAGCCAAGTCATAAATCTATGATATGTCTATCAAGAGAGAGAGAGAGAATATGGAGTAAAAGAGATTTGAAACAGCATCTCTTCATAGGCAAAGCCCAAAGCTCATAGCAGGTATACCTTATCTCTATAAGTTACAGAGCAATGGTTCTTGATAAGTAGAAGTAGCCAGAGGTGATGTCTAGAGTCTGGCTGGGACTGCTGAGTAGGTAGTATGTAGAGATTTTATTCCTGCAAACAGAGTGTGAAATATAAGGGAAGGAACAGAAATTTAAGTTTTGAATGTATTGAAACAAAAGTGGTCATAGATAGCCAGATGAGGAATTTTTTAAACAACATATTAAATTTTAATAAACAAATAATAATCATAAATTATGGGGTTCAAGGTATGCATTCACAGAATAAAAACATAACATTGTGCTCAAGATGGACCATGATGTCTGGACGTCGCAGATCTGAAATACAGGTAAAAGTCTAGGTCAATACAGAGGTGGTGCGAATCATGGGAGTGGATGAGTTCTTCAATGAGAGCAGGGGCCTCAGGCACCTCCTGAGGACCTCAGCCTTTCAGAGGCTTTATTCCATACCTCAGAACCACAGAGCATAATCAAGCTACCAATAATCCTGCGTACCTCAATATTCCAGGATTCCTCTATTATAAAGATAAAACCACAGAGTCTGCGCATGGAAAAGTCAGGTGTGGACCTTTATAGGCAAATTGCTCGTTTCCCTTGAGGAGAGACTTCTAAGTGTCAGGAAGAGGACAGATGTGCAGAGGAGCTAATCCCCTCTGATCTGAGCAGTGGATAAGACTGGAGTCCCAGTGAGGTCATGGTGCAGGCCACAGCATGTCTCCCAGGAAAGAAGGTCAGGCCAGAGTTGTGCTTTGTATGCTAGAGTCAAGGACAGGTAAGAGGTAGGAGTGGGTGTCATAACAGGTCTGCTCCTGCCACCTGGAAAAGGTCTGGCATCCAGGTGGGGAGGGCAGGAGGAGGAGACTTTCCGACTGAGATTGTGACATCAACCCAAGTCCTAATTTGTTTGTTTGTTTGTTTTAGTTTGCTTTGGAAAGGTTAGCTATCTAGAATGCAAGGCCTCTCTGATATTTTAATAAAATATGACTTCAAACAAGTCACTTCCTTTATCTTACTCATTTTTCCCATATTTAGTCCTGGCAAGACATGTCCCACACTGGCATATATAGGTTTTTGAGTTTCCCTGAATATAATTTTCAGTGTAATGAATAATGACATATTTTGTTGTCAATTAAAAGCGAAGGTCTTTTACAATTATCACAGTTCACAAAATAAAGGTAATTCTTAAAAATAGTAAAAAGAATAGTATCAAAATATAAACAACCAACAAACTAAAGACCTTCCAAAGACATAAAAATTACTATCATTAAATCAGTGTCTCCAAAACATTCTCAACTTGTTGATTGTGACCCCTTTGGCAAATTTCTGTCCCCCAAAATATTTACATTAAATTCATAACAATAACAAAAGTTCAGTTATGAAGTAGTAACGAAAATAATTGTATGGTTGGTGATCTGTATTAAAGAATCACAACACTAGGAAGGCTGAGAACCACTGCTCTAAAAGATACAAACATGACTCTTCTGTGGACGAATGGCCTCGTTGGTAGGGAGCTGGGATACTCTATTTGACCGTCAGGCTTCTTCCAGCTCTGGCAACATTTGTGCTAGAACACTCTGGTGCTTACCTAGGCAACTATCTGGGGATGGAGCCATGCCTGGCCTTGAGCTCCCTTGGTCAATCTCCCTTCTTCCACTCCCCACTTCCCTCCTCTGTCACTGTTCTGCTTCTTAGGTGCCCTGACCCACCACCACACACGTGTATGGACAGAAGTTTGGTTGCTATGCTTCCTCCTCCCAGGTCTAACCTCCATGTCCTCCAATTTTGTCACTTGGAATGAGTTCCCTTAATTCCTTGCCTTTCCTTCTAGCCTGTCAGTCCTCCAGCACGAATGTGTTCTTAGTTGGATCGTTCTTAGGCCTGCTTTCCTTCCCTCTTTTGATGCTGCTGCCCAGGGGAAGGGTCTTACCACCTCTCCTTCCCAACCACTCTGTGTGTCTCCCTTTCTCAGCTTCTCCTGTCCTGGTTCATAGTGTGTGTTCCTCACTAGTGCCTAGAGTGCTTCCATCTTGACCCTTCTTTGACTTCCTATTCCCTATGGAAAAAAGCATTCCATACCCACACGGTGACAATCCTCAGGTTAATTATCTTCTACAGCAGACAAAATCCTGAGCTTGGAAAGAGGCCAATTATCCAACAGTAGTACACAGTAATTATTGGGCAATCTAAGAGCATACCTGGATCTTCCTAATATACACACCTTGCCTTTATCCCTCCTTATGCCAATCAAACCTTCCTTAAAATTGTGGTATTTACTAGTCACCACTGCACTGTTCAGAGCCAAGACCCAGGCTCCTCTACTGAAACGAGTCTCCTGGCCAGTCTGGGGTTTCAGACTTTTCCTGTGGTCTGGTCCATAAGCTTTCCCACTGGTCATCACCACTGACTTCCACCACTCTACACCAGTTTCTTTCGTTCCAGAGACACAAAACACCTTCTCGTGTGTGGTTGCTTTCTTTTTGCTGTAGTGCCTTAACTCATTTCATAGAAACTGATTTACTTCCAGTTCTGAATGACTGTTTTTTTCAGGCACTCAGCTACTAACAGGAAGTCTCCTGTAAGGAAATCTTCAGTCTAGGGGTTTTCCCATCTTCTTGGGCACTTCGTTGTTGGCGCCAGCCATGTCCCAAGGCCTTTTCTCTGGGCTCTATGACACACTGGTTCTTCCCTGTCATTGTTCAGGTCCTGATTCACAGTGTCAGTCTCTGAGTGCCAGATCCTTCATTGCACTGGACCAGACACATGTTCCTAAGACCAGAAACCCAGTTCCCAGCCCAACAGTCTTTGGCATAGTCTGACCCTCTACACTTGCTGACTGAATGTACTTTGTTAAGCTCAGCCCTGGCCCCTCCTGGCCCAACTAGGTTAAAGTCCTTTTTGGAGCCAGATGAGCTATTGGTGTTTCAGACTGAAAACAAGCACATGGGTATCTATTTGCCAGCCGTGGGTACCCTTGGCCATAGGGGCTTCTTTCCACATTCTCCCCCAGCACACACAGCTCTCATATCACCCCATACCACTCTGTTTACATTCATGAAACTGAAATCATGATGATAAGAGCTCCAAGGAAAACCTGTACAGGGAATAACACCATCAGCTGCCACATAGAGTCTTAGGAGTACGGGAAGGGTACAGAGTTGAGATCCATGACCAGGTAGCAGACAAGGAGCTAAGGCAAAAAGGGTGCATATGCATGTGCTTTGGAAATTGGTAGAAGATAACACCTTCAACCCTATAACTTTTAGAGTACTGGTCTATGATCCCATGAGCACGTGGGCCACAGTATACGTATGTGTGTATGTGTGTAAGGGAGATGGGAGATTATAAAACATGACAGAGAATGAAACTGATGAAGGTCAGTGGAAGGCATCATCCAGAGATTAAAATAACCAATGGCTTTATTAGTGACTTCTAGATTACCTTCTCCTTTGGTCCTCTGGCAGCAGAAGCAATATTACATCATACATTTTTTGAGGTTGCCGACCTCACCACAAAACATCTGTTCTGGGTGCTTAGGCGCATGTAAGAAAAGCTTTACCAGATTTAGCACACCAAATGCACCAGTTAGTGGCTGTTCACAATTTACTCAACAATGTAGACATGATACTAAAGACCCTTGAGTTTCATTTACTCAGCTAATCTAAGATGAACAATAGAAATAAATATGTAAAGGAGAAGTATTCACTACCCCAACCCACTGGCACATTTCCAGTTCCCAGATGTAGAACTAACTAGCAAAGCTCTTTCCTGACCACTTTCTTCCCCTGTGTCCTAGACTTAGGGGCAGGACATGGGCAACTCATCCTGATGATATAACTGTCTATGCCAGAAAGCCTACCCATATAGCCTTTCCATGCTGCTTTTGGGGTCCTGAGTTAAGACTCCTTCTTTATGCCAATTAAGGCACAGTTACTTCTAGGTGAATGATACCAGGCCAAAGGAATTTATCTCTTTAGAAGACCTAGATTCCTTGGGGTCTTTCTTAGCTCCTTGTCCACATGCAGACTATGGCCCAAGTTGATCAAGACTGTAGTTTAAGAGAGACACATTGATGATATCAAATGCTTGTACTATGTCCAAAGATCTTTAAAATGTCTAAAGCTTTCAGGGAAGCCATAACTGCACTCAATGTTGACATTAATAATGTACCATCCTCAGAATGGGGGGGCTTCCCTACTCCATTTCTTTCTTTCAATTCACATTTCTTTTTATTCACAATGTATTTTTAATTGACAAACAATAACCTTATATTTATGGAGTATAATGTGACATTTTGATATCTATTTGAGCGATTTACTATGTACGTACAGTTGATGGGTTTGGACTTAGCTTCTGCCCTAAGTCCAGCACGCCAGACTGGAATTTAGACCCTCATACTAAAGTTTCTTATTGTAACAACAAAACACATTGCTGAATTATTTGTATTTCCTTCTAGAAAACAGGAAAGAGATATGGGAAGGGGAGAAAAAGGAGCTATAGGCAAAGAAAGAGAAAAAGAGAAGAGATGACAAAGAAAATTGAGAGAGAAGAAAGGAGAGGGGAAGAAGGAGAAGAGGAGGAAGAGGAGAGGGAAATAGGAGGAAGGGAGAGGAAAGGAGGAGAGAGAAGAGTTCCCAAAGCTAGTAAGCTTCAGCTCCTGTGGTGAGTCTCTCCTTTAATCTTCATAAGAAAGGGGATTTAAAGCAACCACTCTGTTTCTGTTGTTCTGTTTCTGCTTTCCTCAGTACTTCTCTGTGTCTGCAGCACAGCTCATTACAATAGTCTTTGTAGTCATTGTATTTTCTAGAATGAGAGCGAGGTGTTCAATTCTAACACTGCAAATAAATGCTGCTAAAGTTTTTTAATTTGACCCAGACCTTTTCTCTTTTTATTTTAATGTGTATGTGTGTTTCATTGTTATAGGGAATGCTCACTGAGGAACTCGGGGTTTCCTGTGTGTGACAGCCACGCCATGTTCACAGCTTCCATCCTCACCCTGTAGCTCTTACCTTTTTGCTGCCCCTGTTCCGTGTTGTGCTCCTTACTACACATGAACACAGGATCAGCTACACACAAGACCCACACAGACTTTTCCCCCTTGTAACCAGAACACTTCAAAATCTAGTCATGTTAGTCTGTTGTCCGTTGTTGTTTAATGTTGCCACCATGATAATCTTGTTATTCCTCCTATGTCTTTAATTCAATATCTGGTGACACTGAGTGTCAAGTGCCACTGGCTGCCTTCAGTTTCCTTCAGTTACCTATTTAGTATTTCAAGAATCCATCTTACTCTGGTATTTAAAGCTCAATTCCATGAAACAGTTAACAATTGAACACACATCTGCCCAAGCAGTTTGTCTAGGCTCTTCATTTAAAGCCTTATCCCTGACACACAGGGTGGTGTCATTATCCTCATTAGCAAATGAGGAAAAGGAAATGGAAGCTTAAAACATTAAGTGCTCATTTACTCAAGTGGCAAAAGGCAGTTCCCCAGTTGGAGCAACACTCCATCCTTCCTCAGATAGGATAGTATTGAAGTCTGTGTCCAGGATCCCCAACAGGAGTGTGGAGGAAACCAGAGCTGCTGCCATCAGAGCCCAGCCACCTGGAGTCTTCCATGAGCTCATGCTAACTCAATGCTTCCTACTTCCCCCACCCCTCCACCAGTGTTCTTGATAATCACTTCCTGGGAACCCTGCAGTCTGAGTAACTTATACATATGCAGAGGAGCAGAGAGATAAGCATCGTCTACTGTAACCACCCAGTTTATCTTGATAGGAACTAATGGTTTTCCCAATAGCAGGCAGGACAGAGGGCTGCAGCCCCAAGTTCTTGCTTAGATGGCAAGAAGAAGAATAAAATCACATTGTCCTCCCACCAGTGCAGTCTGGTAGCTTCTAAGCACGAACAAATCAAAGACTTAATTTTCTTTAATTTAATGAATCCCTAAGAGAACCAGTCACCTCCTCTGTCATTTCTCTGATAACAAAGCTGTCTGAATAGATTCCTAGGGCGACTCCAACCTCTCTGACAACCAGAACATCTCAGAACACTCCCCTCACAGCCCTCAGAGCCCCCACGCCCAGCACTGTCCTGAATGCCTGCTGGGACTATCCCAGATGCCAAGGTTCTAAGTCAAAAGTCATGAGTGGATTTGGAAATCCAAGGCCAACCCTTGTAAAGCGATGGGGAGGCGGGGCAAGGGCAATGGTGAGGTCATTGTCATCCCCAAGTCCCGCCATGCCAAGAGGGAGGCTGCCAGCACTAGGGGGTGAGTAAAACCTGAAATTTGAGGAAGGGCAGATGGGTCCTATTGTGACTAGAGACTAATTAGTACACCCCAATCCTAGGCCATCTCATGGCCCCAGGCAGAGAGGTGACTTGTATAAAAGGTGGGCCAGCTGAGAGTGTCCCATACAGCTCGATATCTCTACACTCCAGTCTCTGGTGAACTCTGCTAAGTCCATTGAGGTAAGACGCTCAGAGCTGCCTGGCTCTGTGTGTATTCCAACAACTGGGATTCAGTCTCTGGGTGGTCAAAAAGGGAGGTTTTCTCTGGGCACTTGCCTCTTCCCTATCATTTTAAGCCGACCTACCTTGGGCCTTCAAGTAACCTGACTGAAGATCTGGGGAGACTGACCTGAAGCAGAAGAGGGCTCTGGCAAGGTGCAGGCGTTGTGTTTTGCTGGGTGTTAAGAAGGAACCAGAAGGAGAGGAGAACCAGCTCTGGGCTCACCAGCAAAGTTGCCCTTCAGGGAGAAAATCGGGGTCCAGGGAAGAAGTGAAGCACACTGGCTTGGCTTAGGACAGAGTAGGGGGAGCCCAGAAATACAGAACATCAGGGACAGGACAGTGAAGCTTTAAGAAGACCCTTGTTCTGAGAACCATGAGACCCCCTCCTCCACTGGCCTGTGCTGAGCAGTTATGGAACTGTACCTCTTTGTCTTTCTGAACTGCTTTCTTCAAAAGCAGCCAAAAGACCAAATCTAGATAGTTCCCTGCATCTACCTCTGGGCCTCTCGGTTTGGAAAATTCCCTTAGAGAGAGGCTAAGATGCTTATTTTAAATTCTTACACATTTATTTGCTAAGCTGACACTGTGTTAAGTCAGTTCTGGAGCCTCTGTGGATGGATGGATTCTAAGACGCACATCCACGCATGTTAGCAAGCTCGGATGTACTTTTAGACGCTGATTTAGACAGCAACCCCGGAAGAGGTTGGTAGAGAAAAGCACATTGATGGAAACCAGAAGTTGTAGTGTTTTAGGCAGGATCCGGGTCCCAGGAACTTCTGTCTTCAGATCCACTGTTTTATTTATAACATACATAGCTGTTTATGTCTACGTCTTTCTTTTTTGGTGTCTTTTTCCTTCTTCCCTCTTTTGAACTTTTTAAAACATTTTTCTTTTTCCATTCTCTTTTTCTTTTCCTTTATCCCATCCCTTCTACCCTCCCTCCTTCATTTCTTGTTTTTTTTTGTTTTTCTTTTTTTTTTCATAAAGAGCTGAAACAGCGTACAAACATTTAGTTAAACTTAACATGTAAGCTAGCACACACACACTCACACACACACACACACCTTAAATACATAAAATAATCATGTCAGGATCAGAACAGCAGCATGTGGCATGTGACTAGCAAGGAGAATCACCTGACCACAGGATCTTTGACTCAATTTGTTTCATTCCTTGTGTTTGTTTCTAGTTGGAAATCCAGAATGTCTCAGCAGAAGCAGAAGCAGTGT